>BSBM01001313.1:1507500-1662500 GCA_027924585.1 Larix kaempferi
GGGTCTAAGGGAATGTTAGTATGACTTAACCACCCTGCCATTAACTAAAACTTTCACTCTTCTATGATGTTAAGCCTAACCTATAGTTTAAATTGAGGTAAAGAAAGTTGATTCAACCATCTCCTATATCTAGGCAACCACCTCATACATTCAAGGAAATGTCTCCCCTACATTATTGGAACCAAGAAAAGTTGGATTAGGACTCTCCTTGCCATCCTTCATGCAGGCAAATAAGGGGAAATTCGAATTAGAGAGGAGAGCTATTTTTTAGAGAGGTGTCAAGGAGAAAAAATGAGAGTTCAACCTTGGAAAAAGGGGCTACCATACTAAGGAATAGAACAGCCATGAAAGAAATCCATTAGAAATTTGGGAGGAACCAAGAACCAAAAAAAACTCTTCTGGAAATTAATGGACAGTGGTCTGGACCTCTCTATGCCCACACTAAAGAGCATTGGAGGGAAGGACTTCTAAGGGACTGTTGAGCAGAGAAGGAAGAGTTTCTCCTTGTGTTGTGAGGGCAGGTATTGTAGGTGCCAAATAGATGTTCCAATTTAAGATCTCAACAGTGGTATAATTGGTAAATCCTTTCCTTGATTTTGAGTTGGAGAAGTTGTCCTGAGAATTCTGCGTATCTTCTTCTTTACCCTGATGATATCATAGCCTGGCTAGAGGGTGACACCTACAACAGACTGCCTATGGACCTATGGTTGAGTGGAAACTGCTCTATCTCAATCAGTTGCTCAGTGTTTAATCTTTGGAAAAGATAAGCTCCCTTCTTCCCTCCTTTGCTATGAAACTGTTATTGCTTAATTAGATATAATGTCTATGCCACTTTGAAAAATTATCTTGATGAAGATCAGATTTGTTGAATGTATACAGCTGGTTGAACTAGTTGTGATCTATGTCAAATGGCTTACCTATTTCTTTGTATCATTATTTTGTCATCCATATGTCCAAATTTAGGCGCTGATGCTCCTTCAGTTGTAGAGTAGACAAGGCTGCAGAATCACTACTCTTACAAAACCCAATGCCAAAACCAGATGTTACCATGTCAGCGATATCAGAATAGATATCAGAGCACTCTGCAAGCAGAATAGAATAAACGAAGCAATGCAAACTTTGCATTTTGTTGCCAATCCAGACATCTCTACATATGATTTCCTACTGTAAACATGCCTCCACAAGAAAGCCCTGCCAGAAGCCAACTTGCCCATGCCCACATGATTCAGACTGCATTCAAAATTTCAATGGCCTGGACACCACATTAAGGAATAAACTCCTTACCATCTATTCTTAGTCGGGAAATCTGGTGGATGGTTTGATGGTTTTGGACCAAATTCCCAAACCAAATGTGGTTTCAAGGACTGCGATAATTGCAGCTTATGCCAAAAATGTTTGTACTGAGGGCTTTGAAACTGTTCTACAAAATGCAAAGAACAGGGATGAAGCCAAATGAGTTAAGCTTTGCTAGAGTTCTCCTTGCACGTGCTCAAATGGGTGATCTGGGGAACGATAGGGGAATGCATGAAGAGATAGTCAGGAAGGGATTTTAAATTTTAATCAGATGTCTATGTTGGGATTACACTTATAGATATGTATGTCAAAATGTGGGAGAAATATAGCCTGTAGAGACCTAATATCTCTGCTCTCAATCTTAAACATTTAGAGGTAGAAGTGATGATATAGAAGGTTTAACGCTCAACAGTCCCAAACTTATAGTTCTCGATGTAAATGGTTGCCCTCTGGAAAACGTTACAGGCAGATGGAGAGGCTCATGGAAGATGTCACGGCAGGGACCTGCATAAGCAGTGAGTCTCTGTTCAATACCATGATTTATAATTACTGTGACCCTAGAATGATAGGGCCTGCCATAAATGTTTACAAGAAAATGCAGGAGGAGCCCAACTGCAAACCCACATTGAAAACATACCATTTTGCTGTTGAATGCCCTCGTGGGCAGGTTTTCAAGTTTGATTGTTTGTTTCGTGTATTTGCATGGTGTCCGGTCTCTGTACCATTAGATCAAAACTGCTGGTGTTGCTCCCAATACCATCACATTGAATTTGCTTATCAAAGCTTATTGCAGGGACTTAAAAATGGAAGAATTTTGTTATAATTTTTTCACGAGATGGATCTGTACGGATGTAACCCAAATCCACATACCTTTAACTACATCATTCCAGGTCTGTGTGAGAATGGTAGGATGAAGAAAGCTTTGGATTTTAATGGACGTATGCTCATATTATTGAGGAAATTGGATGAACAGAAAAGCCATGAAGCCCACCAATGCACCTATCAAATCCTCTGGGATTTATGTGAAATGTCAATTTATAGCCATTAAAAACATTTGATAAGGTTGAAGACGTTCCTTCCTCTCATAACCATGATGTTCTGGAGGTCACTTATACTGGTTACCAACTCATTGACACTTCTGAGGATGCGTATATGAGCATGCTTACTAATGGAGGAGATGTTGAAGATCATATACATCTTTTAGATGATAGTCATCTGGGTAATCAGATAAGGATGATTTTACAGAAGTATAAAATTTGATTGGGAATGTGACATCTACTATGGAAGGAGAGAAATCTGCTCTCAAAGATAGCTGGCCCAAATAGTCTAGAAGAATGTCTGTATGAAATCAATTCCATGAGGAAATGGGGGACTTTCTTTATTACCCAATGATATGGCTGACCCAACGCTTGTCTTCTTGGCTATCTACTATGATTGATGCCTGGCAATCATTGATTCAGGGTCAGCGGGGGATATTGGCACTGTGATGTAATAAGCCATTCACAGTCATTTCCTCCTTGAAATAGCTTCACACCAAACTATGCTGCAGAAGCAGATGATTTATAAATATTACTTCCCAGGGGACTTGAAGGCATTGGAGCATTATTTGTAAGTGATATAAACGGCTGAGACAGTGCACTAAAGGCCGGAGATATCTGTTCCAAATTAAGAAGGTATCTTCTACAAAAGCAAAATGAGAATTCTTTTATGATTGGTGCAGCTGCAACCATAAACACAGATAATACTGAATATTTCATATACATAGAGGGAAAGAATTCATCAATCGAAGCTTTTAGCATTATTTGTAAGTGATATAAACGGCTGAGACAGTGCACTAAAGGCTGGAGATATCTGTTCCAAATTAAGAAGGTATCTTCTACAAAAGCAAAATAAGAATTCTTTTATGATTGGTGCAGCTGCAACCATAAACACAGATAATACTGAATATTTCATATACAGAGAGCGAAAGAATTCATCAATCGAAGCTTTTTAGCATTATTTGTAAGTGATATAAACGGCTGAGACAGTGCACTAAAGGCTGGAGATATCTGTTCCAAATTAAGAAGGTATCTTCTACAAAAGCAAAATGAGAATTCTTTTATGATTGGTGCAGCTGCAACCATAAACACAGATAATACTGAATATTTCATATACATAGAGGGAAATAATTCATCAATCGAAGCTTTTAAGACTGTCATACATGAAGAGAAGTGCACACAGTACCTATGGGATACTGCATACCTTCTTCATTGTCAAATGTCACTCAATTTGTCAGTCTATTAACATCAAATAAATCCTCAAAGGAGCAATTTTCATTGGTAGTTGAGGAATTAGCTGCGAGCCTGAAAGGATCAAGTGCTGTGTTCCAAGCAGAGAGTGTGACCAATAAATTTGAAGAAAGCTGGCCACTTTTATTATGGTGCATGGACTCAAATGTGGGGGGATTATTTATTTATTTTAAATATTGAGCCTCTGAAAAAGAATAGTGGACATTGGAATTCAGATTATTTGCATTGCTCAAAGTTATGGTCAACAGTGAGAGGAGCAGAGATCATCATTTACAAGAGATCGGTTAATGGCTTCAATTTGATAGGCTGATGGTATTGAAAACTCTGCAAGTAAGGAGGTACATTACAGTCTCCACTTGTAAAGTTTGAAGGCAAGCTCTGGCCAAATCTTTCTAGTTCTCAGCCTTGAGGCTTTTCAGGAAGGGCATTCACTCTGCCAATGATCTATTTGAGATCTTGTAATGGAACTAGCTTCCTTGGAGCGAGCTTAAAGGGAAATTCATCCTAGCCAATGCTAATAAGTTTATTTTGGAAAGAATCCAAACGCTCATCCCTAATGCTCTCATGCTTAAGCTTGGCCACCCAACACCATGAGCATGGTGGCAAGACTGGAATGGGGAAAAGCATTGGGGCCCACAAAGTTTACCAAGGACAAACCTGCTCTCGGATATAAGTGGCTTTGCTCAAAGCCTTTCCTAGAGGGTCAACAAAACAAGCTCTAGTGCCTAAAATCTAAACAAAAGACCTGGTTAATTCGGCTTCACAATATCTGGCAATCAGTTTTGAAACCCAAGAAACTTTTCTTTGTATGGCTTTCAACTATAGGAAATCTCCCAGTGGATAAAGGGTTATCTTAGTTGGGTGCACAAAACCTGGTCTATAGTGTGGGCGAGCAGAAACTCATTAACTCTTAAGCATCTCTTCTGGTATTGTCCCTTAGCCAAGTCTATGTGGGCCTGGGCTAAGTCTTTGTGTTCAACAAAATCTCCTTGCCTCCTTATCACAAAGAGCTACCTTGTTAGGCGACTAGTGACCATGGGCCATTGAGTTCCAAATTATACAAATTTGTTTGTATTTTACGCTTTTGTATAAAACTGTAAACTGTGATAGTCAACTGTATCAACCCTATTTATCAGTTTTCTTCATCTGGAATCAATGTTTACAGCTAGTAGTACAGACCATTCTTATCCAAGCTGACAAGGATTCAGAAAATGAATCCTAATGCGAACCCTTTCCAAGAGTTCAGAATAGAAGCAAAACAACAAGCTCACTCCAATGTTATTCATTACACAGTGGGGCCTCATTTGCATTTAAGTGAAATATGACAAATCGAATATGAACAGCAGAAATTAACTTGAGCAAACTTTGAATGGGGCAGAAGTTAAAGCTATTCTAATACATCAAAACAATCCACTACTCAATCTACTTTTGGGGGTACTCCTAAAGATCCAGTTTAGCATCTGATGCATATCACTAATTAGAATTTGACTGTATGATTCTCATCGTAGTAGTTTAGAACTAGATAGGCAAAATCGAAGTCTTCTGAACTCCATCTAAAATGAACTAAACAATATAAGAGAGAGTTGGTGAAGCTAATGCCGGTAATTTCATTTCATTTTACATAGCCGAAAAGCTTGTTCATGCTGTGGTTACAATAAGAAAGAAAGATAATTATCACTTTCTGCAATACCATTGCCAAATTCTGCAACAGGAAATATAGATGATAGAAAGCGAAGCAATTTGTGTGAACAATGATGTTAAGTTTAATTATGCATCAGACCAGGCATATGCGCGCTTGCATGCATGCTTGCAGAGAAGGGGGGGGATGAGCAGGGTAAGGGTCTAAGAAGAAATACTATCAAACAGGCACCCATTTATCAACGTAATGTCTTAAACAAGAAGGCAATGCTTGTTTCCAAGCCTGGAGATCAGGTAAAGACCCTGTTAATGCAATGGAACCAGCATCATTATCATATCCAAATCTCAAAACATATACTTCACGAGGAAATACCTCAGCCAATGCACCCAAGGTCTCTTGCATGACCATCTGACCATCTCTGGAAGGGTTCTCGGCTTCCACACATCTGCCCCCGCAGTTAACCATAATACGGCCACCATCTCTGAGCCTATCCTTCAAACACTTCCATGTACTAGTCCTCTGAAGCTCAGGAATTACAACTCCCTCTGAGAACAAATCAACAACAATCCCAGAAAATCCACCTGGAATACTGGCCTCCAACGCATCCCCAATATGAATTGCAAGCTTATCTTGATGAGCCCTCTCCAGCTGCACGAGGTCAAAGTACTTTCGGCCGACAGATATTACCATGGGGTCAAGTTCCCACCCCTGAATTTTAATGGAGGGCCAGAAATGGAGAAGCAGATGGACTGCTGTGCCTGCACCCATTCCCAATATCCCCAGGGTCCCATGGGGGAGAAGAGGGGGGACCGTGGCAAAGACATCATAATAAGAATGTGTCAGGATTTTATACTTAAAATGTACACTGTGGATGTTTCCAGGCATATCCAGCAGCAAAAGCCTTGCGCCAGCCAGAGGGTGGTCTGCTCTTCTTGACACTTCCAGCACCCTTATAAAATTATGTTTGCTTCTGAGTTTTAATAGCATTTTCACATCCTCGCCAGGCAGACCCCTGTCCCAATCCTCAAATTTTGACTCTTTCCCGATAGTTTCTAGTGACTCTGCATCTGGGAACGGCTGTTCCGTATCTGAAGAATTGGGAGGTGAAACCCCAGGTGAAGAAGAATTGGATAAGCAATTGGAAATCTCGAATTCGGAGGTAATTTCATTTGGGTATCTAGTAATTGAACGAATAAGATCTGGGTGCTTCCATTTGGTGTTTTTCTGGTTGTCAAATGAGAACTTCATGCAAAAATTCCTTCGCTTCCATTTCAGAAGGAGTTTTGCTGAATAAATTCTACATATTCTAATTTCATCCGATGGCCTAATGTGGTTTATGGCCCATAGAGTAGCAGGAGATGATGAGGTTTCCATCTTCCTCCCACAGAATGTTACATGGGAAAATCGTGTCTCACATATGATGTGGAATACTGAGCCGTCCGAGGAAATATAGTTAATTTGGCAAAACAATAATTCATTTGTTTAAAGTAATAACAAATTTATATATTTAGTGGATTCGCCCATTCTACAGTGAGTGGTGAAAGTTATATGACTAGCAATTGTCCCACAAGGTGTAAAGGAACGCCGAAAGGAAAAAAAATGGGAAGTAAAGTAGGTGCGATGAAGTGAAAAAGAGAATATTGAAACAAATACTATGAGGATCTTGCTATTTAGTTTTGATTGAGTGGTCTAAGGGTGGTTCAATCAATTTTTTTATAAATTATGATGTTTAACATCTTTTGTTGGTGGATTCCAACTATTCAAAATGAATTGCGAGTTCATAACATATATGTTGCACAATTTAAAGCTAATGAGAAACATGAAAGGCAATGTAATACAAACCTTCAATATGGGAGAGTGGGTTGAGTACAATCATTATGGTAAGTGCAAGTTTACTTCATTCCTCGTGTCAAAGATGATATTGTCAACCACAATTCCTTCAACTTTCTCTCTAATTGGCCACCCACTCCATGGATACTATCATTCTCATGTTTATGCACCATGTGGATTAGGTTCTATTCTCTATTGCTAACAATCAACCAATTTGAAAATTAACCAAATTAGCATTGAGAATAGAAAATTGTAGACCCTTTATGAGAAATAGATGGCAATAGGAGAGCATAGAGGATGGGAAGCTAAGAATTCTTTACCCATTATGCAATTGTTTCTATTTGGATACTTAAGAACCAAGTATTATTTTAGCAAACAATTCCCATAAATCATTACGTGGATTGGACTATTTCTTTCCACACTAAAGAACACCAGAGGGAAGAATATCCGCAAGGAAGAAAGGGAAGATCTTCCCTGTGTTGTGTGGGAAAGTGAAAGAGAGTGTCGTGGATATTTGATGGATTGAGTGAAATGCTAGAATGCTCGATAATGAGAAGAGCAAATGGGTTGGATTGAGTGAAATAGAAATTTGTAGCTTGGTTCCTTCATCTCACTTGCCTCATAATTCAACTTAGGAGTGGTATTTGCACTTGATTCCTGTGGTTGGACAAAAAATTGTTTGTATACAACCAATTTCTTGGATTATATTTGGTCAAAAGATAAGTGTTATGTTTTTACTTGTGAATATGCAAAATAATATTATTTCTCTGCTATGAAATTATTATAATTTCAAGTTGTGTGTATGTTATGTTTAATAATAGACATGAGAAATTAGATGCCATGAAATCTAGTAATCCATGCATGTTTAAGTTCCATTGCATTCTAATTCACGCAGTGCATGCATTTTACTTCATTATGGTCCTCTCTTGAATACATGGAGATATTGGGAGGGGTTGTAATTTGAGTACCCTATTTTGTCGCTACCCATCCCAGGACTAAGGGAAGGGATGGCACAAATGCCTGCAATCAATTAAAGCTTCTCTCTTATGCACATATTCATCTTCATGCTTAATGGGAACAATCTATGTTGCAACTCGCCACTTTGCCTCAACATCATATGTTATGGAACCATTGCATCCTCCCATGCAATTTCTTCATGCACACACTTTGTTGCATGGTCATCCTTCACCATTTTGCACTCATCATTGAATGCATGACCCTTTTCTAAGTAACAAAGCACGTCCTCTATTGGGGCATCCTTTGTTATCTTCCTTTTTTTCACTTCTTTGGTTGTCTTCTATCTTTAATGCCTCGATTCTTGTTCTTATGGCTTGGATCTTTGTCTCTATCATTCCTCTTCACACTCTTTAATTATTTTTTAAGATTTCTTTGCTTCTCTTTCCTTATCCTTTCTTTCTCTTCTTGGCTTAGTTGCCCATCTCTCTTTGCAATTTTTTCTTGCATAAGCAAGCAACAAATTAGCACTAATTGGTTCATGTTTGATTTCTGTAGGGATTTATTTTCTCTAATACCATTTTGATGCAAAGGAAAGAGGGATGGGCCGAAATATTTATGAACTCATAAATCCATAAACAACTCTTACACATGGTGACGCAAGCAAGTCCCAATCTATAGCACTCTCTCTATCTATAACACATAACTCTATCAATGACAAACAAGTTTTACATATGTATCTGATAATTCCTACACAACAAGTTAAAGACCACCTTGCTACATACGTAGAGTCCTACGATTTTGTAAAAATAACACATTAACAATATTAATTCTCTATTGTAAACAAAAGAACTACACTATTACATTTTTTGGGTGAAACAACACTACTACACAAACTCTACTAATGGCATGCAAGGCACAAGATTGACATTCAATGAATTTACCATTCACAACTCCTCTAAGTGTTTCCTTTTATAAATGATCCTTTAAGCATATCTACATTGCTCATGAGACTCCTTACCTCATGATATTTGATCATTTTATATAGAGATGTGATCTTAGAGAATGGAAAGCATGCATCAATGGGGTGCCACTTGGAATGCTCAAGTTTAACACTTGGTGCTTACATTCATCGTGTGGTGGTCATGTCTCAACTAGTTTACAAACTTCCATGTTGCTGGGGTTTCATTTATTGTTGATGCTCTTACATTAGGGTGTAAGTCAAAGATTCTTAATTAGTGACTAGGGAATTATTTCGGAAAGTGTGAGTAATTACTACTCATGAGTAACCAAAAAATGATATTTAGATCATAAGGATATAAGTACGAGTTCTAAGCTATGATGATACATGTCAAGAATAATAATATGTTATGCATTAGAAAGAGCACATCAAAGAGAGCAATTTAAAACGAAGAAAAGAACAAGAGAAACATAGAATGAAGGAACCTTTTTGGAGAGTGCTTATATCTAAGAATATGCATTGGCCCTTGCAACATTTCTATAAAATGGCCCAAAATAAAAAGACAAGTGGTATCTCATAGGCCCAAAATGAAACTTGACAAGTGGTATTTCATAGATTTATCTCTTTTCTCGTATCTTCCACAATTATTCCATTATACTATCTTCTATTTAGTTGGTGTGATTCAAATAGATTTTGGTTTATAAATATCAATTCTAATAATGAAGGGGGAGGTTCCACCCATAGTATTCAATATGTTGTATTTTTAATACTAAATTTGAGAATATTTCTAAGCACATTATGGGTTGTTCCACCATCAAGGATAACATTCAAAAGAATTGTAAAGAGAAAAAAATATTTGCTTCCGATAGGACATTTGCTTACTTAAGAAAACAAGATCATGTTCTCAACCATAAATGCACTTCATTCTATTCAAATTTAAAAATAGATTAAAATGTAAAATCCCTTGTCACAAGTTT
Organism: Larix kaempferi; assembly: GCA_027924585.1. Lineage (NCBI taxonomy): Eukaryota > Viridiplantae > Streptophyta > Pinopsida > Pinales > Pinaceae > Larix > Larix kaempferi. The sequence goes on from BSBM01001313.1 coordinate 1,517,443, forward strand.
GTAAAAAGTTATTACATTCTCTATTCTGGTTGGGGGTTGCATAAGATTTTTATTCTCTTCATTTTATGAAACAAATCATCAAAATTCATAATAACCCTAATTTGTTTTGTAAAAGTCATGCATCGTTAACTTTGTCTTGGCAATAGCTAGGGCCTCAAATCAATCTTTTAGAAGATTTGTTGCTTTTATTTGATCAAGCTTTGCTTCTAGCTTGTACAAGCTTAGTGAAATTCTAGGTCACTAGGCCACTAATTAAATTATTTCTACTTTTGAAACTAATTTCATAGTGTCTTCACATCAACTTACCTTCTAGTTCCAGCTATAAATAGAATAAAAAGTACTTCTCCAAAGATTTTTAACAGCAAACAATTCCAGTTAGTAAGATGTCGACTGTGAATTATGCAAATAAAGTGGTCTAAAAAATAATCTCGCACTTGCTCTTATGTTTAATTTCATGGTTGAAGACAATCAACTATTTTTGAGGAAAAAATACAAAAGAGAAGACCAAAGTTAAAATGGTTGAGAAGGCACTCTTAATTCAACGAAATATGTCCTGTGCAATGAACAATATAGCAATGGCTTGAAGTATAATGTTTTTCCAGGACCTGTGACAATGCCACGAATATTTAGCTATTAATTCCATCAAAGAGAAAGAATTGGCCTTCAAAGAACTGCATATTGTTCTTTGCACCCTATACCCACTCAAGAGAAATAGTAGAGGAGTTTGGATTCTTGACCATAAACACCAACCCATTTATAATAAACTGAAAGTGAAGTAAAAATTTAGGAAACTAAAAGTGCAATAAAAATTCAACAGGGTTTGCAAGCTAACAACATGCTATGATACAATATGTGTGCACTCTTTTAGATGCTTTGATCTTGAACTACATGAAGACAATAATAGAGATAAATTAGTTCTCTTCTAGAGCTACAATGTATCAAAATCTGGCAGGAACTGTTGCAAACAGGGAAAAACCACGCAGGATCACAAATAATTTGTAACAATTATGATGTTGATCGACAAAACTACAAAGAGAGTCCCAACGACAAAGTGAAATCGATCCCTAGTTTTGGATTTTAATAGGAATGGAAGCAAATAAATTGTAATCACAAACAAATAGTTGTTAAGCATTCCATTTTATGACATAAAAGCAACACTTCTTTTATGTTAAGTCAGTTTGTTTATAGACATTGTTCTCATATTTGTTCAAGAAAACTTGGACAGGACGCAACCAACAAGTTCCCAACTACACGCGGGCTTAATGTGAGCTAGAGTAGAGACTGGCAGGACGCACTACCAACATAGACCATCGTACTAGGAGCAGAAACCGGCGGGCACAAGAAGACCAGTGAAAATTGCAGAGTGGATCATGAGGACAAGGGGCGACAAACCATTCGGTGGAGGGACGACGAACATGTAAAGTTTTTTTTCAAAACCGACCCATGCACGTGGGAACATTCCATTGCCTCAATGAGCGAGGAATCCATCTACAGTGCAGAGGATGGGATGAATAAATTTGAAGGCTACAAGCTACTTGATACAAAAATTCCATGTTTCAATACAATTTCTGAAGGTCATAAATTCTATATCATAAGAAAATTTGAATGTCATATGAAGCATTTAAGCATCAGTAGATCTGTGTATGGTAAATAGAGAAATTAGTCAACCATCATTGGCTATCTAGTAATATGCACATGATAATGCAACTTTAGCTCCTCAATATGGGGCTTTCTTCTATACAAGGACATGAGGGTAATGTTTATAATTGCTCCAGAAAAAATGATAACCTTGTGGAAAATATAATTCATAAGTATTTGCTACCCTAAAAATCAGATTTTCCATCAGATTGATAACTAGTGTTCATGATCTTCTCAGGCATAGATGATCTCATGTCTACTAGTACTTTACCATGAGGTGTGAGCATCAGTATGTGAATGCACTTGGCACATTACATACTGTAGAGAGTAATGATTCTCATCATCAACATGCAAATAATGGATTGTCAATGTAGTGGAATACTCTTAACAAGTGGAGCTAGCCTTTGACAAAATCAATAATAAGCAGTTCAGAATTTAACACAAACTGTTTTTTGGAGAGAAGATTTGCTTGCATGTGCAGGAATAAGCATGATTTGACTTAATACTAATCATTGTTGTTCAAGTATAAATGGTGTTGTGTTCTTAATAGGAGAAGGTCAACCATCCCTTTGTAGAAAAGAGAGCCCCCCAACCACTAATGTTTTCAACACACTGAAATCAACCTACTTCAAGGATTATTCGTAGTCCTATACTTTTGCATCAACCATTAAGGTCCATTCACCATATATAAAATGCTATCCATTTCAATAGGCCAGAGGAATTCATCCATCTCCCCAAAACATTGTCTGACGATGTTGTATTTTTTTCATGCTCCTTGGATATCAATTTAAAAGCACAATTGGAGCTTAAAGACTTTAAGAAAAGATAACAACATTTGACCTACCCATTCAAAGCAAGATATCGAAATTAACTTGAGTTAATAGACATTTGGCTATTACATCAGAAGTTGCAGCCAGACATTGAAGCATTTTTTGGGGTAAAACTGGTGATTTATGGAACTCTAAATTTCATGACTTCATAGAGGTATTGGCTGAGATATGGTGTTATCGAGTACAACGGTGCCTTTGATGCAACACTTTAAAAAAATTGTGAGTAATGATGTGCACAAGTTTCAACTGGAGAGAATTTTACCCCTTGCGAAATTGAAACAAGGACTCTTTGTATGTGGTTGCAAAATTTATGTTTGTTTTTTGGCATTGTGTTCTAGAGAAAGGAAATTCCTTTGATCACTTGTGTGGGTAACCATGTTTGTTCTAAGAAGTGCACATATTGTTTTCTTTAATCACACCAACGCTAAGAAAATGAAGTGAAGGAATCTAATAATTTGGCAGGCCATGAGGGATTTGTTATTGCAAACAAAAAAATATTACATGTTTTGAGATCAATTCTTTATTTTACAAACCATCCCATTTTATAAAATCTTGTTGCTTCATAGTTGGACATGAAGGTAAGCATAAGTGCAATTCATCGTGCAACATGAAGTCTCCATCCTATCAAAATATGATATGTATTCAGATTGTAAATATATGATTAGAGACACAAAGCAGTTGTTAGAGCAAACATGAAAGTATTGAAAAGATATGCAAATATCGCACAAACAGAAAAGTTGACAATGGGAATACTATAGCATCAACTTAGAACCCTTACACATGCTTTAATAAAGAGAATGTGCTACTCAGACATACTAAATTGACCCATGAAATGCCTGACCCTTTACCTCAGACAGAGGGTTTTCACTATATACCGTAACACCCTTATTGCGTTATAATTGCAAATGAAGATATGATTGAAAGGATCTCAAGGGATTCTCCTTTCCTTCCCATAAGATAAAATAGAAATCCATTAAACAACTCAATCACTAATTGATCGTTGACCATCTCATAAATTCCGAGACTAATTTGACACACAATAGCTTAAAATCTCTTGTATGTTGTCTACATCTAATGAATGGAACTTGTGACCATCTACACAATAAACATAACAACACATGATCATGAGCCCTTAAGAGGTTGTAATATGGTTTTTCTAAAATACATAGCACATTGCACTTGTTATATGCATACATACCAAATGGATGCAAATGATGTTGTACATGCTTTGAATGGTATGATTTTGATATTGTATAAATTGGCATTGGATTTGGTAAGGGTAGTGTTGGTGAAAGGTGATTGCTTATTGTAAATGCTATTTTGGTTTTTTTACTTTCTTTATCTAAATCTGATATATATATATATATATATATATATATATATATATATATATATATATATATATATATATATATATATAATTTCAATGTTATTGGATGTTTTGAAGAATGGTATATTTAAAATTTAAAATGGTATGTTCTATAACATTCATTCAAAATATTAATAAGCAGTGCATTGACCTGGATATATGCAAAAGGCTTCCCACATGACATTGTTTCACCAAAATCTTAGATACCCATGGATTCTATCTCCTTGACATGTTAAATTTTGAGCATTAATTCACAATACTCTAGGATCTTCACTGAGAGAATAACATATACAGTATATCAATGCATGACAATCACAATAAGCATGACAAGCATCACAAGAATCAAAAGCATGAGAGACAAGAGACACAGAGTTTCCGTGGGGAAAACCCTAAGGTGAAAAACCCCACAACTTCCTCAGAGATAGAGAGAGCAATGGCTCAACCAAGGTACAACCAAAATACACTGAGATAGTCTCCTAGTAGCAGATGATCCTCCTCCTCACTAGTGCGCCACTTTCTGAGAGAGAGAGATGTACTTTTCCGAATGATCTAAATAGAGATCACCTGATCTCTATTTATACTAATCTGTTTGCCAAGTGACCTTATGGGGCCGACTTGTCTAGCTAGGTACATCCACATTATAATATATATATTTCAGGGCCGACCCCACACATGGTGGTCTAATAACCCATCGGCAAGTACACACACTTGCGACACTTGTCAATCCACATGACGACACTTCCCTATAGAGGAATAACACATCTCTAATAAGGGTACAATAAATATATATGAAATACATAGATGAAATACATTCCAAAGTTACATATACATCAACATGACAAACCTTGCTCTTCATCCACCATTACTCATTTTCTCTTATTTGGTTTTGGATTATCTACCAATGTAAATGGATAAAGTGTAATGATATTTTCTCTGTGCTTTAGTATTCCCAAGCAAGGGTTTTATATGAGGTATTGATAATAAGTGAGCTATTTAATCTGTAAAGAATCTACCAAGACAACATGAGTATGGATTCCCAATTATGCAAGTGTTTTTTTCCATGCATATATGCAAAAAGGTTGAAGCCACAAGGAAGGGGTATTTTTAAAAAATACCAAAAAGAAATTGCCATTAAAAGGTGCGATGAGAACTATACTATTGTGTAGTATACCAGATTGGTTGATGAGATGTCCTCAAACAAGAGCTCAAATATCATGATGACCAATCATCAATATAACCACAGTTAGTCAAAGATTTGAAATCCCTGATTTGCAAGGGTTGTGGAAGTAAGAATGTTGATACTTGAGTGAAGAGTGAGAATGTCTTCAATCATGATGATTAGGATGTTGGTATCGCTGAGATGTTAGAAAAAATTATCCTTTAAAAACTACAAGTTGACATCTTGTGCACCATCCTCCACAACTAATCTCCTAAAGAAGTTAGTAATAGATGATTGTTTTCCTTTATTTGGGGCAGATTAGTTAGAGAGCTTGGGCTTCGTATTGGATTTACTGTCAATAGTCCAGTCAGTGATTCTGGACTTGGCACTCCTGTTCATGGCCTCTTCTTTTTGGTACTTTTCATAATACTATCGTAAGATGAAGGATGGGCATTAGGCACCCTCAATCCCATGTTGTCAACAATAGCGAGTGCCTCGGATAGGTTCAAGCACAGGCCCGAACTTTTGCAATCCCCCCCCAAAAAAAATTAAATTATGCCCAAGAATTTTAAATATACATATACAAACTTATACAATCCCAGAAAGAATTAAATTCTGCCTAATAACTTTAAATATACATATGCATGAAATCGAAATCGAGATCATGGTTCAATGAACGGATAAAGATGGCTTTAAAAAGGGGAGGTTGCAGGCGCTCCATAGTGCCGAAATCCATGGCGTGGCAGAATCCTGTGACATTAGAGGAAAAAAGAGGTAGTGGAATGGGAATAAAATAAACAAATTGGAACCTAGGGTTTATCAACGATATCAGTATCGAGCATAATCTATAATAGTTATAATCACAATGGAAATGTTATCAAAACCTAGGGTTTATCAACGATATTAGAAGAAGTAGAAGCCGTGGCGCTCCTCTTGAGGCTATGTAAGGTTGGTGAAATTCTTGTCATTGTTGTTGTTGTTGCTCACAGATATAGAAGATGTTTCCTCTTCATCTTGCTTGTGTGGAATGCTGCTTTGCGGTGGAGACATGAGTGCCTTGGTCAATAAGTTCAACCTCTTTTCCTCACTTTTCTCCACAGTACCAAGTCCAGACCCACTATGACGAGAATCGCTCCGATTATTCTGTCCATTCCAATGCCAATATAATATGCTTTAGTACTACTTAGAATATGTGAATGTATATATTTACAAGCAAGCAACAAAGAGGTAGATTTATACCCTCCCAAGTAGAATTGTTCTCCAAGAATGATAGATGCCATAACTACCACAACTATAGTTTGGATTGATTGATACACTGCAACGAACATAGGGCCTCCTCTATCAATGCACCATATCTAGACTAAGAAGGCAATGCCAGAAGCCACAATTCCCTATAACAAAAAGTCTCTCTAACTTTTATAGCTGTCTATGTTCATGTTAACTTGTAGTTTCTGTGATCTAAGCATGGAGGATAATTTGGACTAATTAAGAAGCAAGGAAACAATGACACTTACATCGTATAGAACAGTAAAAATTTCACCCCCAGAATGCATCTTCCAGTGACTCGGATCCCTTTCAAAGAAAGCTGCAATCGCCAGGAACTGAATAATGCCGAAGAAGCATGTGAATGATTTCACAGAAAGTTGTGCAGGGTATTTCTTCAGCACCGGAGCCTGGAAAAGACATGGAGTACTTCAATTGAACACTAAATATGAACTGTTGTATCAAATAGAATAAGGTCCACCCTGATCATTAAATATACGCGTATTGAGACATATTAATATTGCTATGTTTTCTTAAAGTAGTGAGTGCAGAGTATTGCTTATGTAATGTCGAGTGGCCAGAGAGTAAGCAAATATTACTGTGATTTTGTGTGAAAACAATATTTTTTAGGCATTTTCAAAAACACCAGATTAAAACATAGATTTGTCACCCTTAAGCAGTAAATCGAGCTGGAATTTTCTTTGTTCAGTACTTTGAAAGAGTCTATAGGATATTTTGATCTTAAATTGGGCATCTCGTAGTTTTCAAAGGATGATTTACTGGACAGTCTTTCATCTTTGACGGCATGCTAGAATCTTGTCTCTCTGTTGCCTTAACAAGGCGCCGCAATTAAATGAGAAACAATCCCTTCTAAGTTTGCAATGTAAAACTAACCTACATAGTAGCAAAACAAATGCGCTGCAATTAAATGAGAAACAATCCCTTCTAAGTTTGCAATGTAAGACTACCTACATAGCAACAAAACAAAAGATGCGAAGCATAGAAAAAAATAATAAATAAATACAACAAAATTAGTCAAACACAGAGAATAGTAAAAACATACCAATTGCCTGGAAGATCGATATGAGCATGTTAATGTTGATATCCGCATCCAAATTGAAAACTACCAGAGTGCCCTTGTTATGGCCTTCTAGGCTTGGTGGGAGTCCAACAGGAATGGCGTATTGTGCGCTTATGATCTTTCCTCCTACAAAGTCCTCCTGATAATGCCGGTGGGTGGCCTGATTCTATCATGCTGCTGCAATCTGTGTTGTTACATCAAATTTTGCTCCTAGATTTATGTGAAGCCTGCTTTATCATGCCTGTGATCGTAATAAATAACCATGATAATCCCTTCTCTTCTTCTATCCAGATAAAATGCATGGACAGGATCCCATACCTCCAATTCTTGCCTCAAATCCTCTTCGCTCAATTCAGCAGGCATAGAACTTAAAAGCAGCCCTTGAGATGTTGTTCTGGAATCTGGGGCCAATTGGTAAACAGGCAGGACACAACCCATTAGTACAGTGAGGAGACAGCTAGGGAAACTTGAGTAACCCGCCAAGAATGAGGAGACAGGCAAGGAAACTTCACTGACACGCCAAGAACGAATAGACTTCAATACACATGGTGCTTTTTAACTCGTCTAAAATTCAATACACGCGGAGCTTTTTAACTCGTCGAGTAGACGAGGAATCTCAGAACAGTGTCTGGGAATGCATTCTCATATATGAAATGCCTATCGGCGTAATTAAGTCTAATGAATGTACATGATTGATTGAGACGAATTTAGTACTCATTTTTTGTTATTCAATTAGAATTCAACCTGAAAAAGATATAAGTATAGTTAAAATCACTGAAGTATGAATAAAACTGAAGCATGAATAAAACATAAAATTAGGTTTTAAGATCACAACGATCTAGCCCTCTACTCATTTAAGAAAATTCACCACACCTTCATGACCAAGCTCCCCAAAGACATACATGGACTATACTTTTCATTTTATGGTCAAATTAGTTTAAATATATATTATTTCATTGAGCAGTGTATTTTTATTTTTATAAAGTTTCATAATGTTCATAAAAAAACATAAATATTTTTAAATAAAATATTGTTTATAATTAAATATTAATTATATCTTTTTCTTATTGGTTTGGAGATTCTTGGATGAGACATAAATCTTTTCATGTATAAATTAATTTGTCATAACATAAAATCAAATTATTTCAATTTTGTTGACTTGCTACATTATCTCCACCTTTTAATGTAGTGGGTAGAGGCTATGGATATCACATTAGTAGAGAGCCTTATAAGAAAATTATCTACATAGGATGAAGAGTTAGTATACAATAGTCACTTAAACATGGCAATTACAAGCAAAGTATGGGCATTGGTATGGCCATCATTGTAGAGTGGTGATTGGTGGTTGATATTTTATCATCTAAGATGTAATTGTACACCATTTAATGTAGTGGATGAAGGCATTAGATTGCCCTAGACATGGCATCCATAAGCAAAGCATGGGCATTGGTATGGCCATCACCGATAGTGGTGGTTGGTGGTTGAGAATTTATCATTTGAGAAGTAATTGTACACTTTTGTGCAGTGGAAAGGGGCATGCAACTATCCTAGACGTCTGTGAACTGCAAAAGCTTTGAATTTCCATCGCTTATAGCCATATTTGTTCAAGTTGGATGAGCCTAGATATTGAGGTCATTCAACGACATTTCTTACGTTATAGGCACAATCCCTGTCCTTTTTGGGCATTTGTGCATAACCCAAATCTAATCAGACTCGTATTCCAATACACATAAATCCATCGAGGATCACCTTTGCCATAAGAGTGTCATACCAATCCATTGAGGATCACCTCTACTAGGCATAATTTTACCTCAAAATCCCTTGGCCTACCATTTTTTTCTAAAGACTTTGTATGTTGCATGGTTATGCATTTATTTTAGATTATTTTCTATACTTTTGGCAATTTTAAGGTATTTTGAAGTGTTTATTTTAAATAACGCTACAAGTTTGCTCTTATTTGAGCTATTTTGAGGTCATCACAACTATTGTTGGAAAACGTGGCCATTCCTTGAGTTATTTTTTAGGAAATTTATTTAATTTGAGAGAGTTTTTTCCATAATAGACGATGATGTATAGCTTTATTTTACCCCGCATTTCTTGGAAAAATAGAAAAACACATGATCCAGAGATTAAAGGCTTTGATTACCTTTGGTCAAGTTCTTGGAAGTTGTCATAATGTTGACTAATGCATTTGTTAATGTAGAGAAGCCTCTTGAACGTTGCGTGAACCCAAGCTCGCGTGTTCACTGAGAGTTTAGGGCTTTTTTCGTTCGGCTCCAGGGATGGATCCCCCTCCGGACCCGAGTCCGAAGGCCCATAGACTCCTGCTGGACGAGGCATTCCGTGCCCTTGTGGAAGCCTACCCCCCTCCTCCTCAATCGACGACCTCTTCAGGTGATGGGTTTATCAAACGAGCTGAAACTCCTAAGATCCAGATCAAGCCGACTGCTTCACGTCTTAAAGACCTTGCTTTGAGCGAAAAGGGTCTGATCGGTCAGTTCACGGGGATTTGGCCATCACCAAAGATGATGGACAACTGGGTAAAGAAGAACTGGATGTCGTTGATTTCAGGCGGGTTGCAGCATTGCTTTTGTGGAAAAGGTTTTTTTTCACCTTCCTATTCAAAAATAAAAAGGATCGAGATCTAATTTTTCGAAGTGGCCCCTATTTCATGGGTCCAAGGGGGCTTTATCTCAATCGATGGATGCTTTCTTTCGATCCTAAAAAGGATGTCCCATCTGCTGTCCCTGTCTGGGTCCGTTTGCCCCACCTTCCCTTGCATTGTTGGAATGATGAATCCCTTCAGGCAATTGGGAACTCACTTGGAAAATATATTGATAAAGCCGAGCCAAAAGGCCCATTATTCTCATGCACCAGAATCTGTGTTGAGGTTGATCTAGAGAAGGGGCTACCGGAAATAGTCAGCCTATGTATGGACGGATGGGAACATATTCAAAAAGTCGACTACGAACAGTTACCTTTCAAGTGCAAGAAGTGCCACGAGAACGGTCACTTTGTCAAAAAATGCCCTAAAGCAATTCAGGAGACCTGGGAGAAACCCCAAGACGAGGAATGGCAACAGGTGTAAAAAGGAAGAAGAACGAACATAGCAAATCTGGATCCAAAGGAACCCCAGCAAGATCGAGGTAAATCCCAATCCCAACTTGAGAAGGAAACCAATACTAACAATCATTTTTCCGCCTTGAATATGGAAGAAGGTGAGATAAATGAACTGGATCCCCCTCTGGCTGACACAGGTTCAGATCCTCAAATCACTCTTATTCCCATCCCCACTCCCCCAACCTTCGGTGAAGGAAGCTCGGTTATAGCTTTTGTGGGCTCCCCTCCCCCAGGAAGCTCTTCTCATTAGAGAGATTTTGAGGTCAAAAAATGGCCTCCTAAGAGATGTACTACAAAAATATGAGATATATTAAAATATTATGAATTGGGGGTTTTATGGGGTAGGTATATATGACAAGTCACCTCCCACACTATTTTCTATGCACAATATAAATAACCATGGTTGAGTTGCTTTTCAAAATTCACTAGAAATAAAATTAATAAAATAAGTCTACATTGATGTGACTAAGATTCATTGTAAATTCCAAAAAAATTATTGTCCTTTAGCATTTATTTGTCTTGAACTTCAAATGAAATTAAATAAGAAAAAATATTTTTAAGAGTTATTTTTTTAATTTTATGTTGACTTTTTATATTTAGCGCTTTTCTCATGAATTTAATATAATGTAATTTAATTGAGAATTTATTTACATGTAAAATGTTAATAATATTATTATAATCCACATTGCATTATAATTATTATTATTATTATTTATTAAATCTATTATTATTCTTTATTAGTTTGACATTATGTTATTAAATAGAATGGAGTGAATATATAATTTAAAATTAAAAACATAAAAATGATACTATATTATTTTATAAAAAAATGTGAAAGGACTTTCTTTATGAATTAAGAGTATTTCACTTGAAAATGACAATAATATTATTTTATGAGAAAGTGTGAAAAGACATTCATTATGAGTACTTTACTTGAAAATGACAATAATATTATTTTATGAAAAGACTATCATTATGAGTACTTTACTTTATGACTTAAAAGTACTTACACCACTACCTTGGTTAACTATGTGTTTTCATCCACCATAGAAAATTTGACAAATAAACATTCTTAACTCATACAATGCCACCTCAACCAAGGGGGATGATGTCATCTACTAGAATGTGATTGGTTGTTTTTTATAGTACATTTTCTTTGTTTTGAGGCCATTTTTTGACCTCAAAATTTCTCTAATGTGGGCGGAAATGGTTAAGCAAAGTAAAGCCCCTTCCCGCTCCTCGTCACCTGAATCCTCTTCCAAAGAATCCCAATAGCCTCTTGACATCGGTCCCCCACCAAATACCAGAGGAATAAAGTCACATAGATTCCATTGTGAGCAAGAAATAGAAAGGGAAATGGAACTAGGAAGACAACGGAGTATTGAAGAGACTATGTTGATGTATATGTAACTTCGGAATGTATTTCATATATGTATATTGTACTCCTATAGAGATGGTGTTATTCCTCTATACGTAAGTGTTTGTATTCCTATAGAGATGTTATTATTCCTCTATACGGAAGTGTCGTCATTTATATTGTAAGTGTCGTAACTTATACTTGATGGGTTATTAGACCACTTTGTTGGGGTCGGCCCTGTATAAGTCATGTGGGTCGAAGGGTTATTAGACCACCCTATTGGGGGGTCAGCCATGTGGGTCAAAGGGTTATTAGACCACCCTATTGGGTGTCGGCCCAGTCAGCATTATGTTATGTGGTTAAGTTAAGGACGACCTAGTAAAGGTTGTTAGGCAAGTCAAGTCAAGTATAAATAGAGTGCGGGAGGCACTCTATTTGATCATTCTATTCTCTCTCACACTCTTGGGAGAGTGGCGCACTTGTGGAGGAGGAGAAGCTACTGCTAGGAGATGTCTATCTCTGATTCTTGGGTTGTATCATTGCTCTATCTATCTCTGAGGAAGTTATTGGGGTTTTTAACTTTCATGGTTTTCCCCAAGTAAACTCTGTGTCTCTTGTGTGCTTGCATTATTGTGTCCATGATTGATATGTTGTACATGTTGTTCTCTCAGTTAAGATCCTAGATCAAATTGAAGTAAATTCTGAAAAACTGACATGGTATCAGAGCTAGCCTGAAAGAAGGCATGGTATGGCATGTATGACACTTGTTGCACTTGCAATGCTTGGGATTGATATAGCAAAAACCAGTCATCGTAGCACTTTCACTATAAATCCATTTTGGCAAAGTTTTCATATCTAAAACTTCTACAGGTTGAAGATCAGATCCCCATGTACCTTGTGTCCAAAGGAAAACTAATTTGTTGTACTTTGTGTTTTATGATCTGTACAATATAGGGTTTCTGCCTCTTCCAGATCTGAGTCATAAACTGGTGACCTAGGAAAAAAGGTCATAACTTGGGCTAGGAAGCTCCAAATGAAGTTTCGTAAACATTGATAGGTAGTGCACGGACTGTACTTTCTCAAGTAACTTTTTCAGAGACCGAAACTGAACCCGTGACACGTGGCACGTGTACAAGTTCGCTCTCCTATTTTATCCCATAAACAGGTCACGTTGCAACACTTGGAATAACTCTCTCTCAAAGAATCCAATTGAGGTCAGACCTATGGGGTTGGAAAGATGACAGGTCGGGCTACCATAGGTGGAATTTTTAAACCCTGTGGAGCGGAAAGTTCAGAGTTACACCAGAATCATTCAGGTACATAATTATGTCAAAATAGAATTATTTTTGAGCACCTTCATTCATGGCTTCGGGAATTTAGGGTTTCGGAGAAAAATGGAATTTTTGTAATCGGAGACCACGACTGAATGATACTCACTAAAATCAAAATTTAGAGACCAAGATCAGAATTTTTGGTTGGGAAGAAAGCCGGGCTTGATCAGACCCTAGTTCGCGACTTTGATCGGAAAAGTGGAAAATTAGGGCTTCTGCAAAAATGAGAATTTTTGAAATCTGTGACCACGGATGGAAGCTCCTCAGAAAAATAAAAGCTTAGAGCTTTGGATCGAACCTTTTGATTTGGCAGAAGGGTGGGCTTTATTAAACCCTAGTTCGGGGTCATGCCCAGTGAATCGAGAAGTTTCAAAGGCAAATTTGAGGGGTGAAACTTTGCAGTTTTCAAATTCTTAGTATACCAGGTTGATCAACCCATCAAAGCGCATATTTCGATCCTTTGAGAAGTTTGAATTTTTAGGGTTTCCCTGACAAACCCTAATCCAACTCCAGATCCAGTTCCTGCAAATCAAGTGGATTGGGTTAATCCTAGAAGAGAATGGATTGGTCACCTGCATAAGTGAAGAAGTTCCTGTTTCAGAAGGAGATGAGGCTAAGGCCTTACATAAGAAGATTACAAGCAATCTCGACAGGTATGACTTATCCAGGTATGTTTCGAGATTTGTTCGTGATTAAGTTTATGGTATATTTGTCTTCATATTATTACGGTTAGTACAATCTTGATTAAATTTAGACTTGTCGTATCACCTTAATAAAATTATGAATGCATGATAGAAGATATTCATTGATTAGGGTGTTGACACTTATGATTGTACTAATGCATTATGGTGTTGTATGAGGTTTATGTTGTCCGCTAACATGAAAGGTACACCAAGAAAGACAAATCATGTTCTAGTTTAAGAATATATGCTCATGGTGACATGAAGACAAAGATTCATCCATTGTCATGGATCACATAGAAGATCTATCTACGAGGTATGTATAACTTGGTTCTATAATGGTTAACTTACGAGATATGCAGGTTACTAGCACAAGTCATTGAAGAGAACAAGAAGACATCATGTGGGTATGTTAGACATAACTAGCTAACATACTAATCCAAGTATGTTTTTCCTATATCGAGTTAGAATCCTACCTTGTGATAGGATCTCTTATATAAGTATACATGGCATGATTGATAATGATTATTCATAGGTTTGAATAATCATGGGTGTATGCATATTATGTTTCTTACCTTAATTGATGATATGACTAACCAGAAGAGTCATGAAAGTATAGGTTTGAGTAATCATGGGTTTAGTCATATTATGTTTCTTACTTTAATTTATGATATGAATAACCATAAGAGTCCTTGAATACTAATGCTTATTATTTCTGTTTGAAATGATCATGACCATACATGCTTAAGATTATTGTGTTTTGATAGTATTGAGAATATACTAATAAATGTATGATTATGTATGTGATCTCGAGGATATCACAATAATGATACTTGTAGGCATGCATAGTGATCAAGGATGGATATAAGTTCAAGGATAGGTAATCCAGGAAGCAAAGATTCAGAGGGAGTCCACCCAACAACCAAACAAAGATAAGTATTTGAATTATCATTTCTTGCATAGTTGATTGTTTAAATAATACTATTCAATGATGTATATACTGATGTTCCTAGAATTCGGCTATGTATTTTGGCATATTAGAATAATTGCATTAATGAACAACATACTACTAATATGCATATAATGGGTAAGTGGCCTATGGAACTGTACAACATTCCATTGCTACTTATCTAGAATGAAACCTCTTTGCTAACATGTTGGGAGTTGTGTTCACTCTTAACAATGTTCTCGTAGAGATTGGAAGGCATCTAGAAAGTCACGGGATATGGATAAATGTTGTATTGAAGTATTGGCTAAATTAATTGCATGACTGTATGACATATTTCTTTATGAGTAAGAACTTGTTCTGAAAACTATGAGATGTTTCTAATCGTGCAATTTAACTTGTTTTGTAGGAAAGATTGTATACCATCACCTACAAAAGAAGGACTACAACATTTGTTCCAACAACAAAGTTATCTATTGAAGATATTGAAGATATCGAAGATGTTGAAGTTCCCAGGATTCGGGAAGAATGCCATGATCGAGGAGTACCATTCGATCATGAAGAATGATATTTGGGATGCGGTCCTAAGACCTGAAGGGAAGTCTGTTGTGACTTCCAAATGGATCTATAAGATCAAGCATGCTGCAGGTGGCAGCATAGAGACTTTTGCTCCTGTAGCCAGATTCACTTCCATCAGATCAGTACTTGCTCTGGCTGCAGTGATGAAATGGAAGATACACCAGATGGATGTTAAGACAACTTTCTTGAATGGTGTAGTCGAAGAGGAAGTGTATGTGGAGCAGCCACTCAGGTTTGAGACACATGACCGAGATTCACATGTGTGCAAACTGAAGAAAGCCCTGTATGGTTTGAAACAGGCAACTAGGACCTGGTATGGCAGGATAGATGGCTTTCTATCCAGTTTGGGCTTTACCAAGAGTAAAGCGGATTCCAACCTTTACTACGAGGTTGAGGAAGGCAATCCAGTGATACTACTTTTGTATGTGGATGACCTGTTTGTTACAGGTGAGGATAGATTGATTGCCGACACTCAACGGAAGCTTGCTGCCGAGTTCGAGATGAAGAACTTGGAGATGATGCACTACTTTCTAGGCATGGAGGTGTGGCAGAGTGCATATGGAATCTTCCTTGGATAAGTTAAGTATGCAGTAGAGATCCTGAAGAGGTTCGTGATGATGGACTGCAAGGCCATGGCCACACCGATGGCATCGAACCTAAAGCTTCTGTGTGATGCTTCATCTGAGCCGGTTGATGTCACTATGTATCGTCAGATGATTGGGTCCTTAATGTACCTGACGAACACGAGACCAGATATTTTCTTTGCGGTGAACACATTGAGCCAATTCCTGACGGATCCGAGGAGTGTTCACCTAGTTGCTGTAAAGCATATTCTGAGGTACCTGAAGGGTACAGTTGATTATGGGCTCAAGTATGATGCGAATTAAAAGTTTAACCTGCAGGGTTATGTTGATTCAGATTGGGCAGGCAGTGCTGCAGATAGGAAGAGCACTTCTGGGTGTTGCTTCAGTATGGGATCAGGTGTGATCTTTTGGTTTAGCAGGAAGCAGTCCTTTGTAGCACTGAGTACAGCTGAAGTAGAGTATGTTGTAGCTTGTTCAGCTTGTTGTGAGCCATTTTGGATTTGGAAGCTACTGTCTGAGTTATTTGATCTACTGCTGGAGGCTACTGGTATCTTTTGTGACAACTAGAGTTGTGTGAAGCTGTCTGAGAACTCGGTGTTCCACGATAGGTCGAAACACATAGAGATCAAATACCACTATATCAGGGATATGGTGCAGAGAGGAGTAGTGAAGCTCTTGTATGTTGCGACGGATGAGCAGATTGTAGATGTGCTGACAAATCCACTTACCAGAGTGAAGTTCGAGTACTTCAGAGAGAGGCTTGGTGTTCTTCAGATCGACGACACTTCGAGGAAGAAGTGATGGAGACATTTTGCTGAAGCCATTCCAAGCATGGTGGAAGGAGGATCCTTCACATGGCTATGGATGTAAGCGCTGGATGATGAGCATCGGGATGATGTTCTAGTTTATGCTCTGTATGATCAGTTGGATCATTTATGAATGTATGCATCATGTTGGATGCTGGATATGATCAGTTGGATCATTTATGTATGTATGCATCATGTTGGATGCTGGATATGATCAATTGGATCATTTATATATATGTATGTACGTATCATGTTGGATGCTGGATATGATCAGTTCGATCATGGGTATGTATCTGTAGATGTAT
Organism: Larix kaempferi; assembly: GCA_027924585.1. Lineage (NCBI taxonomy): Eukaryota > Viridiplantae > Streptophyta > Pinopsida > Pinales > Pinaceae > Larix > Larix kaempferi. Next base: position 1,534,491 of record BSBM01001313.1, read on the forward strand.
CAGGTGGATACATTGTATGATCAGGTAGATCATGTATGATGATATGTATCAGGCAGATACTATGTATGCATCAGGTGGATGCATCATATGATCAGGATGATCATGGATGATGAGCTTTAGGATGTTTCTCCAGATATGCATCAAGATGATGTAGTGATGAGTACCAGGGCGATACTCTAGATGATATGCATCAGGATGATGCTATGATGATGATCAGGATGATCATATGTATCAGATGGATACATTACATAATCAGTTGGATTATGTGTGATGAGTTCCGAAGAAACAGATGCACATGAGCTTTTCGGACATGGTTGTAGATGTGTTCTCCCATGGTCGCGATGTAATTGTTGGGCTTTTTTGACATGGTGGCAGATGTGTTCTCCCATGGTCGTGATGTAATTGCTAGGGCCATTTGAGCATGGTTGTAGATGTGTTCTCCCATGGTTGCGATATAAGTGCTGGGGCCATTCAAGCATGGTTGTAGATGTGTTCTCCCATGGATGTGATATAAGTGCTGGGGCCATTTGAGCATGGTTGTAGATGTGTTCTCCCATGGCTGCAATATAAGTGTTGTGCCATTCCGACATGGTGGTAGGTTGGTCCTCCCATGTTCGTTGATGTAAGTGCTGTGAGCCTTTCACGGATGGTGGTAGGTTGGTCCTCCCATGCCGGTGAGTGTAAGTGTTGTGTGTGTGCATCTAGGTTGTGCTTTGTGATACTCTATGGCCATGGACAGGTTGTGCAGTAGCATGTAAAAGGTCCTGGGAGATCCGATAGGTTGAGCTGTGTGCTCGTAATCAGTCCTGAGATGCTCTTTCGAGGTTTTGTGACGCACGTAATAAGTCCTGAGGATTCCACAGTATGGCCAGTGATGATGAAGACCTGCAGGTGGTGGGTCTACATTCAGTATGAAAAAGGACTGGCTCTGTAGAACTTCCTATGATGAGTAGATTCAGAGATTGATTGAGATAGCAGCAACAGTGACAATGATGATGACTCGATGACGATTATCCAGTGACAATGATCTAGAGAAGAAGACTTGTGCTAGAAGACCTATGTCGAGAAATACCTTCCTAGTTAAGAGGGAGTGTTGATGTATATGTAACTTCGGAATGTATTTCATATATGTATATTGTACTCCTATAAAGATGGTATTATTCCTCTATACGGAAGTGTTTGTATTCCTATAGAGATGTTATTATTCCTCTATACAGAAGTGTCGTCATTTATATTGTAAGTGTCGTAACTTATACTTGATGGGTTATTAGACCACCTTGTTGGGGTCAGCCCTGTATAAGCCATGTGATTCGAAGGGTTATTAGACCATCCTATTGGGGGGTCGGCCATGTGGGTCAAAGGGTTATTAGACCACCCTATTGGGTGTCGGCCCAGTCAGCATTATGTTATGTGGTTAAGTTAAGGCCGACCTAGTAAAGGTTATTAGGCAAGTCAAGTCAAGTATAAATAGAGTGCGGGAGGCACTCTATTTGATCATTCTATTCTCTCTCACACTCTTGGGAGAGTGGCGCACTTGTGGAGGAGGAGAAGCTGCTGCTAGGAGATGTCTATCTCTTATGCTTGGGTTGTATCATTGCTCTATCTATCTCTGAGGAAGTTATTGGGGTTTTTCATCTTCATGGTTTTCCCCAAGTAAACTCTGTGTCTCTTGTGTGCTTGCATTATTGTGTCCATGATTGATATGATGTAGATATGCTGTACATGTTGTTCTCTCAGTTAAGATCCTAGATCAGATTGAAGTAAATTCTGAAAAACTAACAGACTAAGCTTCTTCAAAACCCCAATAATCCAGGGAAAGCAGAAGGCAGGGCTAGGGCATCCCTTCAATCCGGAAAGAAGTAATGAAACTGGTCTCTTGGAACTGCAGGGGTCTGGGAGGAGCACACAAAGTTGACACTATGAAAGACATCATCAAATCGGAAAGACCGGACATCCTTCTAATCCAAGAGACAAAAATGAGTGATGTGGAGGTCATGGCCACTTCACATCTCTTCTGGAAAACCTACCATGGCTCAGCGATTAGCTCCAGAGGAGCCTCTGGGGGAATTGCTACCTTCTTCTCAAGTAAGTATGACTCTAAAGTTATTAAAGAATGTCAAAACTGGATTCTGATCGAATTTCATGAAAAGGATGACCTGAATCTCTTTTATATTTGTAATGTTTATGGCCCAACTCATTACAAAGACAAACATGCTTTCTGGAATAGCCTTTCAGCTTTGAAAGAACCTATAGCAGGAAAGGATGTCATCATCATTGGATATTTTAATGTTACCAAGGATCAAGATGAAAAACAGGGTGGCTCTAGTGTAAGGGATCCTTTCGGGGAGAACCTTATGGATCTGATTTCTGATTTAGATCTTCTGGATTCAACACTTAAGAATGGAAAATTTACATGGAACAATCGGAGGATGGGTACTGGTTACATTGCTGCCAGGATTGACCGTTTTCTGGTTAGCTCTTCCTTTCTGAATAAAGACCTCATTCCTTTTGTCTTTGTGGTCCCTTCAGCTATCTCTGATCACAAACCCATCACCTTGTCTCTTTCTTCACCTGCAAACTTAGGCCCCATACCTTTCTACTTTAACCCCAACTGGCTTCCTGACACCAATATTCTTGACCTTATCAACTCCGCTTGGATTATCCCCTGCTTTGGTTCGTCGAGCTATATATGGGAATGTAAACTCAGAAATGTGCGATATTCCCTCAAAAGTTGGGCTAAACTGGATTATAAAAAACCTGGCCACTTGAAAAGGAAACTTCAATCTGATCTTTTGAATCTACTATCTAATATGGAGAACTCTGAGATCTCCCCTTTTCTCATTTGGAAAGAACAAGATCTAAGCAGGAAAATTCTAAATGTTGGCAGAATTGAAGAAGTGGAATGGAGAATTAAATCTAGGCAACTTTGGTTAAAAGAAGGAGATAGCAATTCAAACTACTTCCACAAACAGACAAAAATCAGACTTAATCATAATATGATTAAGGAAATAAAAAATAATGATGGTTTGGGAATAACCAATCAGGAGGAGATTAAGTCTCACATATTCCAGCACTTCCAAGAGCTCTTTTTTATTCCGGAGACATTGCTCCCTTAGCACAAGCCGATCTGTTGCATTGCATTCCTCCCCTCGTATCCGAAACTGATAATAGAGACCTTTCCAAACCAATCTTGGAGTTTGAAATTAAAAAATCCATTTGGTCCTTGCAAGCGGACAAGGCTCCTGGACCGAATGGCTTTACCATCAATTTTTACAGGGCTTCATGGGACATCATCAAAGATGATCTGAAGAAAATGCTCAATTGGAAGAGAAAAAAGGATAAGATCGGAGGGGACACCAATTCCACCTTCCTTGCTCTTATTCCCAAGGATAAAAATCCCCGAACTATGGATCGTTTCAAACCTATTTCGCTGTGTAACACCTCTTACAAAATACTATCTAAAATTCTGGCAAATAGAATGAACAAAGTTATGGGCCATCTCATCTTAGAAAATCAAGGTGGATTCATAGCTGGGCGGCAAATCATAGACAACATCATTATAGTTCAAGAGGCCATTCATTCCAGTTTGGAGCGTAAGCAGCAAGGTATGGCTATTAAACTCGATATGGCAAATGCTTTTGATAGGGTCAATCATTTCTTCCTCTTTGAAGTAATGTCATAATTCGGTTTTTCTAAAATATTTGTAAGGTGGATTAAGGCATGCATCAGCAGTCCTTGGATCGCTCCATTGGTCAATGGAATACCTACTAATTTTTTTCAGGCCTCAAGGGGAATCTGCCAAGGCTTCCCTCTTTCTCCCTTCCTGTATATTTTGGTGGCTGACACGTTGAGTAGAAATCTCCAATCTCTTCAAGACAATGGAGAACTTAAGGTTTGGTAATAGCCAGAGCTATCCATGCTGCAAACAATGCCCAATTTGCTGATGACACCATCATTTTGGGGGGTGCATCTTCTATCATCGCTGGAAGATTCAAAGGGGTTCTATCCATCTTCCAAAAAGCCACGGATGGGAAGGTCAATGACAACAAATCAAAGATCTATGGATGGAACTGTTCTCCTAGAGTTATGGCCATAATCGCAAGAATTCTTGGATTCGAAGGAGTCACAAGTTGGAACTCTTTTTCATATTTGGGGGTCCCTATTTTCAAAGGCATTAGAGAAATTTTGATGTCAAAAAATGGTCTCAAAACAAAGAAAATGTACTATAAAAAACAACCAATCACATTCTAGTAGATGACATCATCCCCCTTGGTGAGGTGGCATTGCATGAGTTAAGAATGCTTATTTGTCAAATTTTCTATGGTGGATGAAAACACATAGTTAACCAAGGTAGTGGTGTAAGTACTTTTAAGTCATAAAGTAAAGTACTCATAATGATAGTCTTTTCATAAAATAATATTATTGTCATTTTCAAGTAAAGTACTCATAATGAATGTATTTTTACACTCTCATAAAATAATATTATTGTCATTTTCAAGTGTAGTACTCTTAATTCATAAAGTCCTTTCACATTTTTTTATAAAATAATATATTATCTTTTTTATGTTTTTAATTTTAAATTATATATTCACTCCATTCTATTTAATAACATAATGTCAAACTAATAAAGAATAATAATAGATTTAATAAATAATAATAATAATAATAATAATAATAATGCAATGTGGATTATAATAATATTATTAATATTTTACATGTAAATAAATTCTCAATTAAATTACATTATATTAAATTCATGAGAAAAGTACTAAATATAAAAAGTCAACATAAAATTAAAAAAATAGCTCTTCAAAATATTTTATTATTATTTAATTTCATTTGTAAGTTCAAGACAAATAAATGCTAAAGGACAATAAATTTTTGGGGATTTACAATGAATCTTAGTCACATCAATGTAGACTTATTTTATTAATTTTATTTCTAGTGAATTTTGAAAAGAAACTCAACCATGGTTATTTATATTGTGCATAGAAAATAGTGTGGGAGGTGACTTGTCATATATACCTACCCCATAAAACCCCAAATTCATAATATTTTAATATATCTCATATTTTTGTAGTACATCTCTTAGGAGGACCTTTTTTGACCTCAAAATCTCTCTAATGAAAAAAGAATAAGTCTGACTGGCAAGGTTTGATAGATAAAATAAAAAAGAAAATCTCCTCTTGGGGTTTTAGGTGGCTAAACCTTGCTGGCAAGTTGATCCTCATTAAGTCTATCTTGGCAACCTATCCAATTTATGCCTGCTCTATATCCTTGCCTCTTATTTATGTCATTCATGAGATAAGCAAATAAATTAGAAATTTTCTATGGCAAGGGGGGAAGACCAACAACACTAGGAAATACCATTTGATCAATTGGGAAACCGTATGCAGTCCTAAATACAATGGAGGAGATGGATTGAGAGATCCTTTAATCATGAACATTGCTCTTGGAGCAAAGATATTATGGAGAGTTTCTTCTGGGAAGAGCGCTTGGTGGAAAAGAATACTATAGAAAAAATACATGGTTGGCTCTAGACTTCGATGCATTGAAAGAATCGACAACAATAAAAACGGGTCTCCCATTTGGGATGTTTGCAAGAAAGCAATCCGCGTCATTCAGGAGAAGCTCCATTGGATTGTCGGGAATGGAAAACAAATTAAAATCTGGTTTGACAATTTTGGGATAAATTTCCCAGCAAACTTTCAGCAGGAACTAAGAGAGTTAAAGGACTGGCTTGATAGCAATAATATCATCACTTTTTATGACTTATCACAATGGAACTCTTCAGGTAGATGGATCGGATGGAAGAAGCTTAAACTTCTGGATCATTTTCTCCTAGACTTCACGGTTTTTCTTTCTCTGCTACAGGAAAAGAGCCCAATTCATAGAAACCTCAAAGATTGACGGGGTTGGGGTAAGACAGGAAGTTATACAGTCAAAGAAGGATACCAGCACCTCTACAACAACAAGCACATAAATGTTAAATACTCCACTTGGAAAAAGGTCTGACATAGGGATGGCTTGCCTAAGATTAATGTCTTTTTTTGGGTTCTTGCACATAAAAAAATTCTAACTACTGAGAATCTGAGGAAGTGTGGGATTATTGGCCCAATGTGGTGTACCCTCTGCAAAAATTCTGAGGAATCCCTAGACCACATCTTTCTCGAATGTCCTTTCACTCTAGAGGTCTGGCATATTTCCCTCCATAGTCTTAATATTCCTATTATCATGCCCACAAATTGGATCGATCTGTTTAAAAACTAGAAAAATTATTATCATGGTTCATTCTATCACAAGCCAGATTTTTCCAGAGCATGGGAAGCCCTCCCTAGATTCGTTTGCTGGAAAATTTGGACGAGCAGAAATAAAGACATTTTTGAAGGAATTCACTCCACACCTGGAAGGGTCTCTGCCTCATCCAGATCACTTTGGATTGAAACCTTTTCCTCCAGAGGAATGCAGAATATTCATAAAGAACCTTTAACTTCCGAAGAAAAATTTTGGATGTCTAAATTTCTCATCCCTTCCCATTTGAATATGTGGACCAATCTCAAAAATAGTTTGAGACAGTTGACCTAGCAACTGAGAATGAGCAGGGGTGATTTCTAGATTTGGAGAATTAATATGGATTGCAGAGTCCTTTTCTTCGATGGTGCCTCGAAGGGAAACCCCAGGTTGGCTGGTGCGGGCGAAGTTATTCTTGACTCCTTGGGGAATAAGAAAAGAACCTTCTCCCGAGGAATAGGAAGGAAAACAAATAATGAAGCTGAATGGTTAGGGCTCATAAAAGGCTTAGAACTTTCCAGAGAAATGGAGATTGAATCTTTGAATGTAGTTGGAGACTCCCTCATCATCATCAGGGAAGCTAGATCATTATCCAATAAAAGAAAGAATCCCTCCTCCAAAATTCATTTCCTCCTTCTCAGCCTCATTAATGAGTTTAAAGACATCAATTTTTATTACATATTGAGAGAACTCAATGAACAAGCTGATACTATGGCAAACAGAGGTGTGCATCTAGGATATGGACCCTGGAATGTTATCATGTTAGTACTGAAAAATCTCTGGTTCATTAATTTTGATTTTCTTGGAATGAGGACACCTCTTCGATCTATGGTGTTAGCATATTTTTGGAATATTATCAATGGCCTCGGGATTCACCAGCAACTCCACATACCGGTCTTCATTTTGAATTCTGCATCAGCTATCATTAAAATCGACAGGCTGTTTCATTTCCAGTTGGTTGGCATGCACAGAGAAGACGATGTAATAAAACACGCAGGATGTGAAGGCCCCCCCATTCACATCGAAAATTTCTGGAAAACCATGTACACTATCCTCTACTGTGTCTGCGTTAATCTTGAGTCCAAACGGGCTATTTCCCGTCTTCACACTCTGGCTCGCTCGACCCTTTTGGAGGTTAAGAACAACAATAAGAATTTTGAGGAGCTCTTCGATCTGATGGAAGATTTTTCTGGCTCAATCCATTTTCAAAAGGATAACATAAATCACCACTTTGAGGACATTAGAAACAAGCTGGAAACAATTGGGAATCTCCTCACAAATATTAAGGAAGACTCGGTGCATGCTGGTGTGCTCATTGACAAAAGTGATAGAAAGCTCGGGTTAGTAGAACCTGTTGGTGAAAACCTAAAGGCATAAACTGCTGCGGCTGGAAGGATGTCCATTAGTTTCTCTTAATATGTTTTTTGTAACTCTGTCTTTTTTAAGTCTGGTCAGTTCTATGTATCTCGACAGTTTTTGGCATATAGGAATCCCCAGATCTCTAATTTTTGTGTCAATATAGACCCTCGATATGTACTTCTCTTGCTCTTTTCTTCTAGGTCAATATGTAAGGTGCTATAGCACTCATAGGTTAGGGAAATTTCATTGCAATTACAAGCCCGTCAAGGATGAACAAGGAGTGACGGATTCTTAATCCGTTTCTGTTATAAAAAAAAATTCTTGGAAGTTGTCTCTTTGTCTGCTCAAAGCTATGTTTTGGATAAGCATGTTGTAATGTCTTTTGATGATTCAAGGTTTTTATTCCTTGTAGATGCTTATTCCATTGCCCAAATGATCTCTCTCCCTCAAACCCTGGATTGTCAGATTCTTTAAGAGGAAACACTAGCAGCAAATTATACATCTTTCAGTCAAGATGATAAACTGAACCTTTTAGCATGCTACATGTCTAAAGATGTTGTTATTCCAAAAACTCCTACACCCTATAAATCGAGTATCTTTCCCAACATTTCTAGACAGGCCATTTCTATGATGTGCTTAATTATGGGATATGACCATGATAGAATAGTGGGCGAGGCTATTCTAAGATTTATGGCTGCTATTTTTCCTCCACCTAATATACTTATAACTAAATTTGGTTATGCACAGTACCTTGTTGAAATAATCCATTTATAGTTTACCAATTTTCCTACCACCAAATATTTTAGATATCAATCCTATCTAGTTTATGTAATATTGTATTATCAAGTTTCTCATTTTTCACACCTTGTTTTAAGGACAAAGGATGAATTAAGAAATCCAAGGTCAGTTGTAGAATGGCCTTTATTAGTGAGAAAGCATCCTAATAATTAGGGTTTTAGTCAATTTGTGAAGAAATTCATGCATTTAGTGTGCATTATCTTTCATGGTAATCTTTCTCCCAAAAAATTTCCAGAGCATAAAAATGTGTTGCAACTTACTACATAGACCAGGGTAGGAGATTGGTACCTATGTCAAGATCACACAATTTTGAGTATTTATGGTTCTAAATCAAACCCATATTTATTACCAACATTTTTAACTCCAAGGATATTTGCATTGGGATATATCAGGTAGAGGTTTGGGTCATACTTTATTCATTTCGCTTCCAAAAAATATCAAATTACTTTCAAATTACCTGACGTAGGACCTTTTTGGTTAAGACCATATCAACGCAAGCTTTGATAGAAAAGATGATGGAACAATTGAATCTCAAATGAGGAGATGAATGGAAGTATGATCCACATTAGGTGATTTCCAAAAAGAGGATGCATTTGGGTGTTGTAGCGTACATACATCATCCAAATAAAGAACTGGAATAACTTGGAAACAAGGAAAGTTGTTATAGGGAAACACATATCAATCACCTATTAATGTTGATGAACAATAAACTCCACAACAAAATGTAATTGAAACTCCTAAAAAGCAAGAGACTAGTAATAAGAGGACGAAATGTTAGGATATTTAGACACTTAGGAGTTAGTTAAGATCAACTTGTTATAATATATCCATTAGGAAAAGTGTGTTTCTTTAGTATACATTAGTATGCATTTGTAAATATCTAATCTGACGGTCACGATATGTTCTAGACATAGAGTGATCCAACGGTTCAAATTCTCATAGATCATAACTACCTTTGATCCGTGGCTTAACACTCGATTGGTCCATGATATATATTTAAAGAGCATGGAGGGTCACTTGCTAGTTGATCGATTATGAGAAGCTCATTTGTAACTTTCTTTCCTTTGCATAATAAATTGCCTCAATTAGCTATTTGGCTAGGGTCGTGGAGTGTTTCCCTTTCGAGGGTGTAACCATGTGAAAACATCGATGTGTTGATCTGTGATCTGTTTGTGTGAGCGACTGCTCTAGGTGTTCGGTCTTTTGGAATTATCCTATGTAGTCGAACACAAAACCTAAGACATCGAAGGTTCAGTCAGATATGGAGTTGGATGATCAATTAGAAGAGAAACAATGAAGCAAAAAGAGAAAAATTGAGGAACAAGATGACCAAAAGGATAAATCAGCCATAGATCAAAAGCAAATGTCAATATAAAGGGGCCTATTTTGTCTATAGAACATTTTTGCCTGAAAAATATGTACATAGAGATGAAACATCTATTGCAATTGAAACTCAGAAATCTCAGAAGGTTGTCTTCTCACTTTAAAGAAGATAAGAACCAAAGTGTCAATATGAGACACAAATTATATCCTCATATAAGGAAAGATTAGAATAAAGGAGTAGAACAGCCAAATCTCTTGTATGCATCGGATTTTAAAGAAGGTTATTTGAATTTAGCTCTCTTAGAGTAAAATTCCAAGAAAATCAAAAGACTAGAATATTACAAGGTAACTCAATTGAAATTGAAGTTAGATGATATTAATGTGGTTGATAAAATTGATTTACACGGGAAAACAAGTGAAATGGTGCTTAGAGATCTATTATAGATAATTGATATCATGGGGAGACTTCAAGCCATTGGTAAGGAACGTTGAGAAGCAAATTAAACAGGAAAAAGTGGCTAGCAAGGCAAAGTAGCTTAAGATAAAGGAGTTAGACCAAAAGATAATTCACTTGGGTGTCAACTCAAATGATTTGAAGCCTATTCAATCAATAATAAAAAAGAAGGATACATAAATTTAGGCCAGTTGAAGAAAAAGCTTAATATGCCTAATATTGAACATTTTCAAACTCAGGAACTCCTAACCGTGCAACAAGAAAAAGAATAATTATTAGAGTAAACGATGAAATTGAATGATGAACTTAAATTATGTCAACAAATCAATGAGAAGTTAGAGAAAGAGAAGGAAGAACTGATGACATCCAAGTAAACTGCATCTCAAGTAAATCAAGAAGATTATCTATAAGATCTTTCCAATATTTTATCAGATTTAGGCATTAAAGAGATTGAGGTGAAATATCTCAAAGTTACAATTATGAAGAAAGATCATGAAATCGCTAATCTACAGGATCAAGTAAGTAAAACATAAATGCTCAATTATGAAATTAAAAAGGATAGAGTTAGAATTCAGAAGGAGTTTAATCAACCTTAGAGTAAACTTGTTGGGAAAACATCTCTCATTGGATCCAAGAATCTATTATGGGACCAATTAGCTATGGAGATAACAAAGTGTTGGAATTATTTCACTTTGAAACATGATGAGTTTTGCTTGGTTTATACAACTCCAGAAAATATTAAGATGATTTCTAAAGGAATTAATAAGAAGCCTCAAGTGGTGAATAGTGCAATCAGGTTTCTTAACTCCAAGACTGTCAGAATCAGTGAATAACTCCCGAATTGATTGATTTATTATTGAGAAAAATCAATTATATATACAATGAGAATGTGACCTTTGGTTTTTCATTTTCCAGATGTGAGTGACTCTTCATCTTCATAAGTGAAGATTATGAAGATGAAGATAAGAAATTATTTATTTACAATTTTACATCAAGATAATAATCCCAGAGGATTATTATCTAACATTCCCCCCTTAATCCAAAGGAGCGTTTGTGAGTTCGAGCATTTTTATGATTTTTTCAAGCTTTTCTCTTCCAAGCGCTTTGGTGAAGATGTCTACAATTTGCTCATTCATGGAACAATGTCGTAAATGAATTTCCTTGGCCTCTACATGATGTAAAATCATATGGTACTTTGTGTCAATGTGCTTGGTTCAATCATGGAATATTATATTCTTGGCCAACTTGATTGCAAAAGTATTTTCGATTAGTAGGGAAGTGGATTTCTCTTGTTTCTCCTGCAAATCTTCAAGTAGTTTCCTAAGCCACAAAATATGCTTTGTTGCTTCCACAACATCCACATATTCTGCCTCTTTTGTCGAATCTCCTGGAGATGATTATTTGCATGATCTCTAGGAAACAACTGTTGATCCAAGGCTCATGGCATAGCCTAAAGTAGACATAGTTATAACATATTTTTCCACATCATTTGCAGAGATGCACATTTTGACCTTATCTATGATCTCCCCCCCTTGCAAAATTCCTTTTCCTATCGTGGATCATTTATGATATCCCTTCTTAGTAAAACAAAAACTTAAAAATCCCTTTTCCATGCCCACACGTGCCCTGTAAATGGCTATCCCATGTATGCGTTCCTTTACAATGTCTAGCTCATGTTTTGAGGTAAAAATATTATATAATTTCTATTTTTTAGGAAAAACGTATTGGTTTTACCGGTACTAACCTTCTTTTTCTCATAAATAAACTACCCCTAACTTCCTTAATTGCCTTCCCAAAAGTATAAAAGAGGAAAGAAAGAAGTTGATAAGGAGGAGAGAATACCTATAGCATCATAATATCACCATTTTATGCATAGAATCCACAACCCTAGCCCCGTGTCTACAAGTTTTTCACTTTTATGTAATTATGCATATCTAATCGTCTTCACCTTTGATCTAGTCACAAAGCTATCATTTCACTTTCTTGGACTTGCCTTGAGTGGAGCACGGATGAGTATTGGAAGCATGTGGCCCAGGTGGAGGAATTTAAGCTCCATTTCCATAACAGTTTTGCAGCAAAGAATAGGTGGAACCATTCTTATGTATTGTTGTTATATTTATATAAAGAACTTTCTTTCCCATCCAATTTACGTGTTAAGTTCATGTTCATGATATTTTAATTACTTAATACATTTAATTGTAGTCAAATATTTATATATTTACAACTATTCTATATTGTGCTTTTGTTTCCTTCTTGTTTGCATATATTCAAGAGTGCAACACGACTAAATATTCAAAGGGATCTACTTTGAACGTTAGACTACGGGTAGGCTTCTTGTTTACTTGTTTCAGTTAGATATTAGTTGTAAATATTTATTTTGAATTGCTTTTCTCTGGAATTGAATAGTCTTTTTATGGGAATCGCTTTGTGATGACTGTAACCCAAAGTCATCCTGGGATTTTCCCCGAAACAAAATTGGTGATTCCATTGGGAAATCTCTTTTTTGGGTTAGAATAGGGTATTTTGTGTGGTTTTCTGGTTTGTTTTTTGTTGATTGTTCCTGTAAAAATCCTTTTCAGAAGTTTCAATCTCATCTTGGAACCCTTAGGGAAAACTTTTTGTATTTTCTCTCAAATATGGAAATGCAATTTTAGCTTCCTTCATATATATACATGGACTATAGTGTTCTTAGATGCATATATATGAACCCTATTGTGTTTACAGTCGCATGTATACCTGTAGGTAGCATTTTTTCTTTGTATTTTTCAGTGTTTTTAAATTCATACGTGTGCTACAGTGCATGAAAGAGCGTATAAATACGTGAATTTACTATGTATAGGGTACGTATGCTCCCTATTCCATAGTCAAGGTGTGTATATACCTGAAATACATGATTTCACAAGTGTAGTGTGAATTTGTGCTTTGGGTCACTATAGGTCATGTATATATGTGGGTTTCCTTAAGATAGGGCATGTATATGCCCTGTTTGGCCAAAAAATAGGGTAAAATATTTTTAAAAAATGGATTTTTAGGTTTATTAGATCTAGTGGGGATCTAGGTGTTTCTTAGATTTTCCAAATTCTGATTTTTAACCCTTCAAAATCATCATTTAGTGTGTTTTTTTATTATGCCCTTAATGACAAGGAAAATTGAACTTCGCATGAAATCATAGTTTTCTTTGGTTTTGATGGGACCCTAAAATGACACATTATTTGGCCCATCTCAGTGATACCTAAGGAGCTAAAAAGGATTAAGTATGTGTGATTAGTGATGAAGTTGTGATAATGTTACTCAAAGCCTATGCATATTTTTCAAATGAATATCTTAACATTTAATTGGTAATGTTTACTTTATTTGCTTATTCTTTTTATGTATTTGCTAAAGATAATGATCTAATATTTGTCAAATCATTCTTGATTTGTGATGGATTTATAGGTGGTGGTTATCTAAAGCAAATTGGAAGAGATCAAGTCACAACAACCAGTTCAATCTTCTTCAATGAGTTAACTAGACAAACTAAAACAAGATTGAGAAATTTAAGGGATTATGTCCCCTAATTATTCTCATGAGATGCCAACACATGGAGAAGGACTCAAGTTATCATTCAAAGTAAAATTCACAAGGCCAAGGTCGAATTCCTAAAGAGGGTATCAATCCCACTAACTTGCATGCAAATTTCTAGTTAACTGGGACAACTTCCACCAATCAAGGAGTTGATTGCATGGGACAATTTACTCAAGTACAAATTTGTATCATGAGATTCCACCACTTAAAGAATGACTAAATGAGTACAAGGGCTCTAAATTATGGAGTCTAAGTCAAATTTCTTAAGGGGGGATCAATCCCACAAAATTAGTATGTTGATTTCTAACTTCCACAAATCAAGGAGCTGATTGCATGAGCAGTTTTGAGTTTAATCAAGTATAAATAGTATTAGGATCAAAGCATATAGGTATTTAGTTTATCATTCTTCTTCTCTTTATCATTTGCATTCATCCCTTGTTGATCAAGGAAAATTTGTATCAAGAGGCAACTTGCTGCCCTGTTTTAATGGCAGATTTTTAATAAAGAAGAGCTAGTTTTGTTCAAGATTTAGTATGCTTGCTTAGGCGGGGTTCCAGGAGTTTCCTTGGGTTGGTATCGCTCAAGGGAAGGATGGAGAACCCTGCATGTCTTCAATTTTGATTATTTTATTTTACTTCATTTTCTTCCACGTGTTTTTCTTTCCTATAGTTTCATGTAGCGTTTCCGTAGTTTCCTGTAATACTGTAGTTTCCTGTAACAATACTGTAGTTTCCTACTACATTACTATAGTTTCCTGTAGACTCATTTTTCCTGCAAAACAAATTGGTTATTTCATATAGTTGATTCTTGCAAAATTAAAGTAGTTGGATGAGTTTACATGCTTTCTTTAATTTGATTCACTTTACATGCTTTCATAGATTAAATTCATGCTTTTATTTAGTTAGATTCCTGCTTTCATAGATTAGATTCATGCTTTCATAGAGTAGATCTATGCATTTATTTAGTTAGATTCCTGCTTTCATAGATTAAATTCATGCTTTCATAAAGTAGATCTATGCTTTTATCTAGTTAGATTCATGCTTTCATAGATTAGATCCATTCTTTCATAAAATAGATTCTGTTAGAAAAATAGGATCGTAGAGCAATAACAATAAACATAAATGCAAATATAATCACACATACACATTACAAGAGAGACACAGATATATCGTGGTTCACCCAACTTGGGCTACATCCACACTGAAGTTGCAAGTCCTTATTATTATTCCATCCAGCAAAGTGAATGGATACAACCTGCAGCACAATCACTGCACTTCCTCTTCACTGTCTCACAGTCTCTCTTCTGATCTCAGAGATATTTACAATGCATAAAACCTAATACATCAACCCTAGCCATGTTACAATGTCTTTCTTTTGTAAGGGAGATACAATGGGAAAATACCACGGGTTACCCAAAACCATGGGCCCGTAAAACAACCCCAAAAATTTTTCTTCAGGGGCGCTACCCCCACACCCCCACTCCGTTGGGGTGAGTGTACAGTCCTTTTTACATATCATATAAAGATGGGGTACAAACACAGCTGAATAATAATATCTCTGAATTTGGAGATCAGGCTCCACAACCAACAATCTCCCACTTGGAGACTGATCACAACAACTCCACCGCTGCTGCACTTGCTGGACCTTGGACTTGGCAAATTTCTCATCTTCACCTTCACGCTAGAAGGCCAATTGAACTAGTATGTATCTTTTCCAGCTTCAATAGTTCATCTTACAGAACAGAGCGTATGAAATGGTACTTGAGCTGTATATGTTTAGTTCTGGAATGGAATGTTGAGTTCTTTGCAAGATGAATGGCACTCTGGCTGTCAATATACAACCTGCTATCCTTTTGCTTCTTACCCAATTCCTCTATAAATATTTGCAACCAAATAATCTCTTTACTAGCCTATGTAACAACAACATACTCTGCTTCCGTTGTTGAAAGTGAAACAACCTTCTGCAGTTTCGAAATCCAACTTAGTGTTGTTCCACCTACAGTAAACACATACCCTGTGGTGCTCCTCCTGTTATCCTTATCACCTGCCATATCTGCATCAACATATCCCTGTAGAACAGTGTTTGAACCTCCAAAACATAATGCCTGAGTGGTAGTACCTCTCAAATACCTGAGAATCCACTGTACTTCCTTCCAATGTTCTTTACCTGGATTGTTCATATATTTTCTCACAACTCCCACTGCTTATGCAATATCTGGTCTTGTGCACACCATGGCATACATCAAGCTGCCAACTGCTGATTGATAGGGGATCTTGGACATGTATTCTATCTCTTCCTGTGTCTTGGGACACATTTCCTTACTTAGACTGAAATGGCTGGCCAAAGGTGTACTAACGGGTTTTGCATTCTGCATTTTGAACCTCTCCAACACCTTTTGTATGTACTCACCTTGAGACAATGTCAATTTGCGATTTTTCCTGTCTCTTGTTATTCTCATACCAAGGATTTGCTTTGCAACACCCAAATCCTTCATCGCAAATGAATTAGCTAACTTCCTCTTGAGCACATTTATATCCTGCATGTTAGACCCTGCAACAAGCATGGCATCCACATACAACATCAAGATAATATATGTTCCATTATCTAGCTTCTTGAAATAAACATAGTGGTCAGAATGACATCTACTATAACCTTGTTCTGTCATAAACCAGTCAAATTTTAAATACCACTGCCTTGGAGCTTGCTTCAAGCCATACAAGCTCTTTTTCAACCTGCACACCAAATTTTCCTTCCCTTTGACCTCATACCCTTGTGGTTGTTGCATATATATCTCTTCCTCCAAATCCCCATGGAGAAAGGTTGTTTTTACATCTAACTGTTCAAGATGCAAATCTTCTATCGCCACTAGACTTAAAATAGTCCTAATTGAAGTCATCTTAACAACAGGAGAAATTTATTCATCAAAATCTATACCTTTCTTCTGTGCAAACCCCTTTACAACAAGTCTGGCCTTGTATTGCTTCTTACCTCCTTCTTCTTCCTTCAACCTGCAAATCCATTTGTTCTGCAATGCTCTTTTACCAGCAGGAAACTGAACCAAATCCCAAGTCTGGTTTCCTACCAATGAGTCCATCTCCTCAATCATCCCTTGCTCCCACTTCTTTCTAGTTTCCACCTGCATTACTTCTTCATAACATTCTGGTTCACCAGAATCAGTCATCAATAAATAATACATTGAAGGAGAGTATCGTTCAGGGAGTCTACTTAACCTGGTAGATCTTCTTGCAGTTGCAGGAGTTTCAGGTACTTGCTGTTGTTCTTGATTTTCTGGCACCTTTGGAACTTCATTTTCTTGAATTTCATCAAGTACTGTGTACTTTGTGTTTTCATTTTCCTATTTCTTTCCCTGCAACTGATCTTTATACATGACCTTTTCATTGAATATCACATCTCTACTCTTGATGATTTTGTTATTTTCATAATCCCATAAACGATAACCAAATTCATCAACCCCATATCCAATAAAGGTACATTTCTTGGATTTAGCTTCAAGCTTTCTTCTATTTTCTTTATCAATATGGACAAATGCTTCACAACCAAAAGTTCTCAGAAATGAGTAGTTTACCTTTTCACCTATCCATGCCTCCTCTGGAATACTACCATCCAAAGCAGTAGAAGGCCCTCTGTTTATTAAATACACAGCAGTATTTACAACATCTGCCCAAAACTATAAGGGCAACCCTACATGCAATCTCATACACCTTGCATGCTCCATAATCGTTCTATTCATCTTTTCAGACACACCATTTTCTTGTGGTGTTCCTGGGACTGTCTTCTCTCTATGAATCCCATGGTATGAACAGTAACTATCAAACTCCTTGCCGCAGTACTCACCTCCATTATCAAATCTGAGACACTTCAACCTTTTTCCTGTCTCATTCTCAACCAAAGATTTCCACTTTTTAAAAGTAGCAAACACATCAGATTTCTGTCTAATGCAATAAACCCATTTTTTCCTAGTTGCATCATCAATAAATGTAACATAATAATGAGAGTCACCAAGAGATTGTACCTGAGCTGGTCCCCATACATCTGTATGCACAAGCTCTAACTTTTCATTCTTCTTCTGTTTCCCAACCCTGAGAAATCTGACTCTCTTCTGTTTTCCATAAACACAGTTCTCACAGAATTCCAAACTTACCTGCTTCAAATATGGTAGCAACTTCCTTGAGTGGAGAATCTCCATCCCCTTCTCACTCATGTGGCCAAGCCTATGATTCCACAATGCTGTATCTGTTCTTGTGGAAGCTAAAGAGATAGAATGGTCAGTATTATGAGGACATAAATACAACATACCTACCCTGTCTCCTTTTGCTATCACCATTGATCCTTTAGTTATCTTCCACCACTTTTCTCCAAATGTAGATAGACAGCCACCATCTCCCAACTGCCCTGTTGAGATCAGATTTCTTTTCATAGCAGGAATATGCCTAACATCTTTTAACAGCCAGTCAGTTCCATTCTTAACTTTTATCCATACCTTACCCATCCCAACAATTTTACATGGCTCATCATCACCCAATAAAACATGTCCAAAATCGCCTGGAACATAATCATGAAAGTATTTCCTATGGAGTGTAGCATGACATGAAGCCCCTGAATCTACTACCCAATAATCACTAGTGTTATCTAATGCAAGAATCAAAGAATCTTGTAACACATCACCTGCTACATTTGCTTCCTCGGTAGTTTCTTGCTATGCATCTCCTTTCTTCTTTAGAGATCTGCAGTCTTTCTTCAGATGCCCTTTCTTTCCACAGTTCCAACACTCTATCTTTCCCAGTCTGGACTTGGATCTTCCCTTTTTAGAGTTGCTGCGATTACCTTATCTCTTTCCTCTCTCCTTTTGTCTTCCCCTGCTTTCCATGGTCAACGCATTACCTGATGTCTCACCTGTGTTTTTTCTTCGCATTTCCTCGCTAAGAATAACACCAATAACATCATCAAATGTCAATCTATTTGAACTAGAGACAGAGTTACTTACATCCATGACCAAGCTATTCCAGCTTTCTGGAAATGAACACAAGATTAGAAGAGCCGTAACCTCATCATTGAAGTTCACACTTACAGAACTTAGTTGATTTGTAACCGTATTAAACTCATTTAAATGATCAGTAATAGATCCACCTTCAGACATCTTCATATTAAATAAACACTTCATTAGAAATACCTTGTTGGAGGCTGAGGGTTTTTCATACAGCTTACCCAAAGCGCTCATCAAACCCTCCGTTGTCATTTCTTTTGATATATTGAAAGCCACCGACGAAGCAAGGCTCAGCTGTATTGTTCCCAGAGCCTTTCTGTCAAGAACCTCCCATTCTTCGTCCTTCATGGCCATCGGCTGCTTTTCTCTTCTTCCCAACGACAGGAATAGATCCTTTTGGTACAGATAGTCCTCCATTTGCATCTTCCATAACTGGAATTTTTGTCCGTTAAACTTCTTGACCTTAAGCTTTCCTTCTTCCGCCATTGATCCCACTCGAACTAGAAACCCTAGCTTCCTGCGGATTTATCTGCCAAATAGACCTTTGGCTCTGATACCAATTGTTAAAAAAACGAGATCACGGAGCAATAACAATAAACAGAAATGCAAATATAATCACACATACACATTACAAGAGAGACACAGATATATCGTGGTTCACCCAACTTGGGCTACATCCACACTGAAGTTTCCAGTCCTTATTATTATTCCATCCAGCAAAGTGAAGGGATACAACCTGCAGCACAACTGTTGCACTTCCTCTTCACTGTCTCACTCTTCACTGTCTCACAGTCTCTCTTCTGATCTCAGAGATCTTTACAATGCATAAAACCTAATACATCAACCCTAGTCGTGTTACAATATCTTTCTTTTATAAGGGAGATACAATGAGAAAATACCACGAGTTACCCAAAACCATGGGCCCGTAAAACAACCCCAAAAAATTTCCTTCGGGGGCTTCGCCCCCAAACCCCCTTTCTCGGGGGTGCTACCCCCGGACCCCCTAGCTGGGGGTTATAACCCCCACACCCCCCCCCATTGGGGTGAGTGTATAGTCCTTTTTACATATCATATAAAGCTGGGGTACAAACACGACTAAATAATAATATCTTTGAATATGGAGATCAGGCTCCACAACCAACAGATTCATGCTTTCATATAATAGATCTATGGTTTTATTTAGTTAGATTCCTTCTTTCATAGATTAGATTCATGTTTTCATAAAATAGATTCATGCTTTCATAGAATAGACCTATGCTTTTGTTTAGTTAGATTCCTGCTTCATAAATTAGATTCACACTTTTATTTAATTTAGATTCATGCTTTCGTAGATTAGATTCATACTTTCATAAATTAGATCCAATTTCCATGCTTTCGTAGATTTACATTTACTGTCTTTCTCAATTAGTATTTCAAGTTTTCATATTTATTTGTTGCTTTGCATTTACTATCTTTCTTAGTTAGCCTTTTAATCTATTTCCTTTCCAATTGCATATACAGTGCACGGTACCTCTAAGTTTGTACGAACTCCTGGATTGATAATTTAAGTAATGAGCTAAGGGATTCAGTTTTATGGTTGCAATTCTTTGGCTCGTCAGGGTTCATTTAGGAATCTTTTGTGCATTTTGATGTTCTTGGAAGTATTTTTATAAAATAAAATATTATATTGCTTTCATTAGCATTATATCATAAAAATCATAAAGAATTGCTTGCATTGATTATAGTAATTTCCTAAAAAAGTTGTACCTTGCTTAAAATTTTGAAAGGTTATGCTTGGCCTTTTTTTCTTTTTGAAATTTGTTTATGGTCAAGTATGTATTTCAAAGGCTTAAGTGGTTTTTTCCATGTGCAAGTAGCATCTTTTTTATATCTATTTTAGTTGAGAACATCATCTTTTCACACTTCCACATCCTTCTGAGTAACAACAGCCATTAAAACGAATGCTTAGTCTAAAATTTACTAGACTTTTGGATTGATAGGGTTCATCAACTAGTATAGGCTAGGGCCTTGGATTAGGTTGGAGAGTAAACTCTCTGAGTCCATTTGAATTGTGAACATAGGAGTCTATCCTAGAGAATGAAAATCTAGATTTTGTATAGGTGTGGTCGAAAAATCCTCCCAAACGGGAGCTAAATACGAGGTCGTGTGAGGTTGAGTAGCAGAGATTACCCCTCCGATACTTAACCAAGTATTCATGGATTTTGTGTGTATCAGGATTGCATTTGTACCACCTTGGACCCTCTGTGGTGTTGTTACTTTAGGATCTTTGGGCTTAGCTACATTTCCCATACATTCGATGTTGATCATTGACTATTCCCCTAGACTTTGAGTACAAGTTCGTAACTTTAGTTTCCCTTCCTAGGTATCTATAGAGGTGATGCAAGAGTCTTCATGTGGTACCTAAGGCAGATGTTGCATCACACTCTTAGTACCCTTGGAGGGTGTCCCATACCATTTTAAGATACTTGCACCAAGAAGCATTGTCACATGGAGGTCATGGTAACTGCTTCTCACTTGTTTGTTCATTGGTCTTAGGACTTAATCAACCCATGTTAATTTCCGGAAGGTCCTTTGCCTTTGGTTTTTTTGTATTGTTCCCTTTAGGACTTTTAGTGGTGTGCTATTTTTTCTTAGAAGGCCTTAGATTTTTCTTACTTTTTTTAATCGAAATTTATGGCCAATGTTCCTTAGCAGACCAACCAAGGGACCCCTATGGTGGGGGATCCTTGTGCTTTCCCATTTGTTAGAAACATTGGTGCTCCCTTGATGGTCACTTTGAATCTTCCTGGATTCACCCTGGGACTACCAGTTTGGTTGTTTTCCACTCCAAATATATTAAATTCTCTTGATGCTTCTCAATTAAGTATTGTATGTCAAGGGCATCAAAATCCATTTCCTTCTTCTCTAGTGACATCTTGTCCGCTTTCTACATCATGTGGCGAAAGTATTGATACTAGTAACTAAAAGTCTACAAGTAATAGAAGATGTGAAGACAATGGGGCATGCCACTAGCCACTGCAAGTCATGTTGGGGACAATTCTCAAGCCTCGCAAGTAATGCTAGGATAAATTACTCAGCCTATGTAAGTCATACAGTTGGGGATTCCTTAGCCTCTTCAAATCATGCTAGGGGGGAATTCTTCGTCCTTTTCCAATCATGATAGGGGAAAGTCATCGGTCACTGCAATTCATATGGGAGATCTGCAACCAACCACTACAAGTCATGTTGGGGGAAAGCATTCAATCACTCCAAGTCATACTAAAAGTACATTTTCAAGCAATGCAAGTCATGTTTAGGACACATCATTGATGACTGCAAGTCATACTAGAGACAAGCTACCAACTGCTGCAAGTCATATTGGGGGCAATAAATTGGCTGTTGCAAGTCATGTTGGGGGAAAACAACCAGCCAATGCAAGTCATGCTGGACATATTGACACTATTGAGAAATATAAAAAAATAGGATGCACGCCTAAATTCCCTTGTAAGCTTTGCAAGGGAGATCACCTTACTCACCTATTCCCTTATATTACATAGGTACAAAGAGTGTTGCATGTGTCTCAAGGATATTCTATTCCCGAACAATATATGATTTACCAATAGCCTATTTAACCTTTGGTTGATGAAGTGATCGATTCAAAGCAATCTTGGACTGATTCCACTCCTCCCTTGGAGACTGTTATTGATGAAGTGGTCGAACCAATGCAATCTTTGGTCATCCCACACTTCCATTGGAGAGTGACAAGATTCAAGTGGTCGAATCTATGCAAGCTTTGGTCGATCCCATTGTCTATCACCCATGTTTTCTTCACTTCCAGTTCATAATTTTTGGAACAATGGAGCACTCCATTCAATTCGAATGAATCCCCGCTAATCTCTAGGATTGCTTCCTTTGAGCGGAATAGTATAACTGAGCCTCGCCTTCCTTCTTCTGCACCATTTCAAATAAGGATTCAAGTTAAACAAAATATGATTTGTCTTTCTATTGTAGATGAAGGATTCCCTGTTAGTATTTTATCCGCATATGCTTGGAGAGGTTTGGGTTCTCCCAACCTTATTCCCATTTCTAAACAGTCGCTAGATTTTGATAGAAAACTTAGTGCAACTTTGGAATTTCTTCCTCAATATCCTATTACATTAGGTGCGAATATTGTATTTGTCAATTTTATAGTTATGGAGGGCCCATTGGACTTCAATACACTCCTTGGGAATGATTATGTACATGTTATGAATGTTGTGGTATCTATGCTCTTTCATGTGATGTATTTTCCTCACAACAAAAGCACTATCACTAGTGATCATCTTGCATTTGTTGATCCTTCTTATTATGCCACTTTAGACCAAGTATATCATTTATGTGTTCCTATTGTTTCGGTAGACACTACCCCACCATGGATGAATTAGGTGGCCTTATATCACTCATGTCCAATTGCTATTGAGAAGAATCATGTGCATTCATGCTTACCTTCTTGGGACTTGGTCCCAATACTTGACCAAATGATCCATTTAATGGGGGAATTGGAGCCTACTCTCCACCATATTGGTCCAAGTGAATGTATTGACATGTGTTCTCTCTGGGATGGCATCTTTCCATAAGTTGAATCCCTCTGGGAGGCTATGATAGAATCTGGCATTCTTTTAGATATTTACGTCCTTTCAAAAGATCATATCCCTGGATTGGATCCAATTGCAATCAAATCCATCCCTAGTTTTCCTTTTGAGCACGATCTCATTGTTTATAGATCCTTAAACATTGGGATTTTTTAGTCTTTGGACACTACCATTGAGTTGCGAGTCATTGTTCCTGATGAGTTTGATTCTATTTATATATTTTTTGACTACTACAATGTTGAGTCTGTTCATGTAGACTCCATTATTTATTCCATCTTAGATCTTCCTCATGATTTTGATCTTATTGATTACAATTCCTTAAGCCTTGGCGATCTTGAGTCTTCACTGGTAAACTTTGCCTTGCTAATAAATATTATTGAACACATTGAAGTTGGGAATACTTATACCAAAGTGACTATGTCAAATGTTTCTTTTCATATTTTTTAGATATGATCATGGTATTGTTTTTTCTTGGAGACAAGAATTTTAGCTAGATTCATGGTTGCTTAGGGATCATTCTTTGCACATTGCTCGATCTGAATAGGTATTTTTGGAAACTTTCATATAGGTTTAGGCCTCCCCTCTACTATGATGCACTTGAACCTTTTGTTCCCTGAATTTACCATGGGATCAAACACATTGGATAATGGTGAGTCATCCATCTCTATCTGCATTTTGCACCAGTCTGATAGCATAACCTACCTAAAATGGGATACTATAGTCAACAACCCTTGTCATTTTGGTTCCCATGCTGAGTTTTTCTCATAGGCTCGGGAGCCTTTATAGTTTTACGATGACTTTTGAGAAGAATTTGCATGCCTATCTTTCTCATCTATTTCTGGCCATTTCCTATAAGCCTCCCATTTATGTTCATTATGCATGTGCCTTTGCTTACTGCTGCTTGCACATATATGCCTAATGATTTGTTGCAAATATCATACTACCATTGCATTCATCGTGTTGCTCGTCACTTGCATTCATTGCATTTACATTATGGATTATATCCTTGAAGAAACATGCTTATGAGTGTCCACCTCTTGCCCAATACCTTTTTTATTTTATTTTTTTGCAAAGGTCTATTCCATGTGTTTGGAACATAGTTGCATGCCCTGGGACACTCGTTTCTTCCACTGTATTATATCATTCTTTTATTCTTTTTAGGATTTAATAATATGAAAAAGACAAAAAAATCAAATATTTTAAAAAGACGGTGGTAAAGAGTCAGTTCTCAGTTATATCTGGCAGGAGTCATGTCACCCTTGAACAAATCACATTATCTTGAGTTTTTATCTCAGTATATTGGGTTTAATATGGCTTTAGGAAATTGAACTTGTTTATGCATTGTCTCCCCCAGATAGTTATTCTTCCAACCATTATGGATAAGTCTATTGATGTCTCATATTTCACAGACTTATGTCTTGTTCCTTCTTGAGTCTATGATAGCTCAGTCACTTATTGTGGCGTGCTTTTTTTCAATGGAATTCTTTTAACTTGTGTCGGCCACTCCTAAGAACTCTTGACTTTTGTATATGAGCCTTCATGTACATCGAGTATGTTTCAAAATCACCCAATTCATCCGTGATCTTTCAAATATTTGGCCTTCTACGATAACTTGTGCTGGATGATGGGGGATGCCTTAATTCCCTCCTTGTAGAGGATCACTTCCCATCGACTTCAACTCATTTATTCTAGGATAGCAATCTAGTGTATTTTTGGTACCTCGAAACTTGCATTCATTAGTGGAAGGTTTCCTTTCTATCGACAGTTGGAATAATTAATGTCCCTTGATCGTTAGAGTCTACAGGTGTTCGATGTCAGCTCATTTATTCACACTTGTTAGTTTGTAGTAGGTACCTTTCCGCTCATTATAATTATCAGTGATTTGGCTTGTGTTTGTTAACGATATACAAATGGTTTCTTACTATCTTTGACTTCAAGACATTTATTTACATGGTTTAGACTCGTATCCATGATGGTTTGGTTTGAAGATCTCATGTTCGTTATAGCATCACATATTTTTTCTATGACTCGAGATGTGATGGATTGTCATTTAATCATTTTATGACATTGATACTTGTGAAAATTGATTTGTTCAGAATTTGTTTACAAATTTCTTCACTTGATTTTGAGACATATATCCATTGTGTATTACTTCGTCGCTATGATCTCTTTCTGACATGGCTCCACAGTGTATTTATTTTTTGTGGCCATGATCACTTTTATATTTCTCGTGGATCCATGGTGCACTTGATTTGGAAGCCATGTTTGTTGTTACTACTGAGCATGGGTATGCCCACCTTGGGATGAGAGTGTTATGACTTGTTCTATTATAGGATACTTCCTATTGATAGTGTTTGATGACTTCTCCTAGGTCTACCTTGCATTTACTTCTGAAGATTTATGATGTATTTCGGCCATCAGTTTTCTTTCAGACCTCATACATTTGGGGGCATTTGTTATAGAATCTGTTGCCACATCATTTTCAGATATGCACATGTTGGCCTTATCTATGATCTTCCCCCATTGCAGACTTTCTTGTCCTATCGTGGATCACTTATGATATCCCTTCTCAGTAAAAAACATTTAAAATACCTTTTTCCTGCTCATACGCACCCTATAAATGGAGATCCCACATATATGTGCCTTTGCTATGTCTGGCCCATGTATGCACCTGTTTTGAGGTAAATATATATATAATTTTAATTTTTCTGGAAAAGTGTACAAGTTTTATTGGTACTAACTTTCTTTTTCCCGTAAATAACTACCCCTAACTTCCTTAACTACCTCCCCAAAAGTATGAAAGAGGAAAGAAAGAAGTTGAGAAGGAGGAGACAATACCTATAACATCATAAGGTTTCCATTTTATGCACGGAATCTACAAACCTAGCCCTGTGTCTACAAATTTTTCCCTTTTCTAGAAATCTGGATTTCCAGTAGTATTCACCTTTGATCTAATTAGACAGCTATCATTTCTCTTTCTTGGAATTTCCTTGATTGCAACATAGAGAAGTATTGCAAGTGTGTGACCTGGGTGGAGGAATTCATACTTTAGTTCCAAAACAACGTTGCAACAAGGAACAAGTGAAACCATTTGTATGTACTGTTGTTATATTTTTATAAATAACTTTCTTTTTTGTCGAATTTACATGTTAAGTTCATGTTTATGATATTTTGATTACTTAATACATTAATTGCAGTCAAATATTTCTATATTTGCAGCCATTCTCTGTTGTGTTTTTGTTTCCTTCTTGTTTGCAGATATTCAAGAGTGCAATAGGACTAAATATTCAAGAAATGGATCTACTTTAAATGTTAAACTACAAATAGGCTTATTGTTTACTTGTTCGAGTTAGATATTGGTTGTAAATATTTATTTCGAATTTCTTTTCTTTGGAATTGAATAGTCTTTTTATGGGAATTGCTTTGTGATGACCGTAACCCAAAGTCATTAGGGGATTTTATCCAAAACAAACACTCTTGTCTCTTTGTCTCCATCAAATTATGGATCAAAGTACCCAATAAGTTTTAAGTCATCCAATTTAGAATACTTGAGTCCCCTTCAAGTATCTTATAACTCTTTTGGTAGAAGATCAATGTCCTTCACAAGTTTTTTGCATGAAACTTGAAAGGATCCCAACAACAAATGAAATATCTAATTACGTGGTGGTAAGGTAGATAAGGATTCCCACAAGATGTCAATACTTGGTCGTATCCTCAAATACTTTTCCTTCATTTGATGTGAGCTTCAAATTTTGTTCCATTGGAGTCGAAAGAGGGTTGCATTCTATCATGCCAAATCTATTCAAAATATCTCCAATGTACTTCTTCTGGGAAATGAATATGTACTTAGGATGTTGAGTCACTTTAATTCCCAAGTAGTAGTGAAGGTGTCCCAGATTTGTCATTTCAAATCCCTTCTTCAATTATTTCTTTATGGATGCAATATAGCTTTCATTGTTCCCTGTCACCAAAAGATCATCTACATACACCACACGATATGCAATAGATATTCCATCTTTATTTACAAATAATGTTGCATCATCAATATTAAACAAATTTAACTTCAAAAGATGCTTAGTTAGTCTTTCATACCATGCATGAGGTGTTTGTTTCAGGTATTACAATGACTTGATGAGTTTACATACCTTTTTTTCTTTCCCTTTCACAACAAAGCCTTATGGATGGACATGAAGACATTCTCTTTCAGGTCTCCATTCAAGAAAGCAATCTTCACATCCATTTGATGAAGTTTCCGCCCATTATGTGCAACAAAAGGCAATAAGGCGTGGATGGTATCCCATTTTGCTATGAGGGATAAATTCTCTTCATATTCAATGCCATCCTTTTGCGCATAGCCTTTTTCCACAAGCCTCGCCTTGTGATTGTCAAGTGAGCCATTTGATTTGTACTTGTTCTTGTATACCCACTCCAGCCAAATGGTCTGGTTCCAAATGGAGGGTCCACCAAATTCCAAGTCCCATTCTTAATGAGATCATCATACTCATTCTGCATGTCTTCTTTCCACTCATCACGAGCAATAGATTCTTCAAAGGAAGTTGGTTCAAGGTTAGTAGATACATTCAATTCACAATCATATGGAACATCAATGTCTTCTACATCACCTGATTTTGAGTTATCTGCATCTCCTCCATCTTCTTGCTTCTTGAACTTATGGTTCCAGTATTTTCAAGTTTATCAGGATGGACACTTTCAAGTGTCTTTGTGACTCATTTTGGAACTTTGTGTGAGGTTACAGGTCTCTCAATTGGTGGTGCTTAATCTTCTTCAAGATCCAGTCTTCCAATTCTGTCAATCAAATCATCCAATTGATCCTCCTGTTCTATTGAAGTGGTAATAATTTTTTCATTAGTTTCTTCATGAGTTTATTCATGAGGGGGTGATGGTTCTACAAAAGGAGATTCCAAATATTGATCCAAGATAGGGACCCCCCTTCAATATGTGGAATCTCATTATAAACTTCATGAAAGGTCTTCACATGGGTAAATATTTCCAGAAGATCAAGTTGCATCTCAATAGTCTTGTCATTTTTATTCATCTCAAGAAAAATGACATCTATAGAGAGAATAAAAATTTTCTTTACCTCATCGTAAAGACAATATGCCTTGGTGGTGTTTGAGTACCCCAAGAAAATGGATTTTTGACTCTGTGCACCAAACATGTTTCTTTGGTCCTTTGGTATCAAGGCATAGTAGGTGGAACCAAAGAACCTGAGATGCCTCATTGAAGGGATTCAACCATACCACATTTCATATGGAGTCTTGTTTGCAAGTGCATGAGTGGGACTTCTGTTTCTCAAATAAACTGCACACATAACTACATCATCCCAAAACATCAACTTTATATTCTTAAAAAACATCATGGAACAAACCATATTCAAAAGATTTGTTTTCATTCTTTCTTCCACGCCATTATGTTGAGGATTGTATGGAACTGTGGTTTGATGTTTAATCCCGTGTTGTATAAGATAGGATTCAAATTTATTTGATGTATATTCTCCTCCATTGTTAGTATGAAGGGACCCAATCTTCAATGTGTTTCATTTTGAATCTATACATGAAAGTTCTTAAATGTTTCAAAGGGTTGAGTTTTGTCTTTCAGCAAATACACCCAACACATCCTGGTGTAGTCATCTATAAAAGTCATGATATACTTGTTACCATTAGTATAAATAACAGGAATATGGCCACACAAATCCGAGTGAATCAATTCTAGTGTTCTACATGCTTTGTAATTGGAAGCATGGAAAGGATGCTTACTATGTTTCAACTTATTTGGAATTGTGGAGAAACTAGAAACACCATTCTTCTTCAACAATCAGAGAGTACTATCATAGTTTATGTTCCCATATATAGCATGCCACAAAAGACTAGAGGACAATGCACCCTCTTCATGCTGAGAGAGGAAGGAAAAATTATGATCTCTTGCAAATGTCCCTTTAGCTTCATCAATTTCTCATCTTCATACTCGATCATGATGACTTGGTTGTCAGAGGATCTTCTTATCTCTACATTCCCATCGAACATGTGGATGGAATGGCCTTGTTGTCGAATCTACACAAGGGACATCAAGTTCCTCCGCAACTCTGGAAGATGGAGAACATTGCGTAGCAAAACATCAGGTAATTCAAGCAGTTTGAGCCTAATGGAACCAATTCCCTTGGGATTGAGACTAGAATTATATACCAAATACACTACACCATCTATGTTTTCATCCAATTCTTCAAAAAATATTTCCTAAACTTCAGGTGGTAGGTTGCACTTATGTCAAGCATCCATGTATCTTTCCAAGGTGCAAATGAAGTGCTAAATAAAACTTCATTCATGCCAATATTACACTGTGCAACAACAAAACAAGTAGATTTAAGAGGTTTACCTACATCAACATCTTTATTTTCTGCTTCTTCTCTATGATCTTTTCCCATGGAATTATGCATGTCTTTGCTTCATGTCCATATTTTCTGCAATGAACACAATGAAGATCAAGTTTCTCACTGCCCCCCCCCCCCCCCGCTTTAACAGTCCTTCTTATGCATCCTCTCTGAGTATGCATATTCTGTTAAATCTCCCTTTTCAAGCCAGTAATATCTACAAGACAATAACTTTTGTAATAGTGAACTCAATCTATATAAGCTACCTTACATAGAGACGATACAAACAAAAATTATAACAATAGTCTTGCAGGTCTATTGTCTTTGCTAAGATATTTTACAATATATTCTTTCAATAATGATGAGCACAATCTTTGTAATACAATAGAATCTTTGTAACAATCCGATATTACAAAAAAATCATGGGCACCCTGTCCTCATATGCCAAGAACAAAGAAATGATATAAAGTCCATCAACACTTGTCTTCTAGAAAAAACACAAATACTAGGTTTAAAGGTCTTTGACTAGATATTATTTACACCAATACTTGGATTTTTCAAATGCATGTAGAATCAATTTGTTGTATCAAAAACACTATGCAAGTTTTATTCAAAGATTATTAATGACCGCCATCGAATAAATCCAAGGTGGATTCATGCCCACAATACTTAGGTCAATACACCATTCTTTCACCTTGCTCAACTCCACACAACTTAATCCATGCATGTAGCTCCATGCACATAGTGCAGCTCTGCTCCATGTTGAGTTAAGAGAGATCTAGCTCGGTTTGGGCACAACTTCTCAAAAATAAAATTTAATCAACAATACATAGTCTTCAATGTAGCTCACACAATCTTCCAACACTAGAATGCAACAATAGCTTCAACGGTCACACCAATAAAAGAATACCAACATTGAAATACCTTCAACGCAATACCAGAAAGATCATGAAGCCAAGTTATCACTATCATCGATTTCCAGGCAGGTCATGAGGCCAAGTTACCATTGTCGCCACTCATGAGGCCGAGTTACCACTATCGCTAGTGGAGGTATCTCACACAAGAGTTAGGGTTATCTAAGAAGGTCGTGGATGTAGCTCCGATCAAGGACATGTCGAAGATGAGAGCAGTTTGTGCAGGTTAGGGTTATCCAATAGTTATCTAATATTAGCTCATAATGTGGAAAAAAAAGGTTTCGTGAGTTAGATACATATTCACGTGGTGCTAGAGTTCATGATGTAGGATGGGGATGGAGAAAATGTTGGAGGACTAGGAAGATGCAATTGTTCAATTTGTTGAGTATCACACAAAAGTGCTTACACAGTATGGAGAATGACTCCATGGGAGGAGGAATAGAGCGTTGGAGAACAATGCAAGAGAATCCAATTAGGTTTCCATGCAATAAAAAATGCTAACTGATACTTGGAACAGTTCCATACTAAATCAAAGTACCTCCTGGATTAGCATGAAGGAGCGCAAAGAATATGGCAGGGAATGGCATGCAACATGATAGGAGTTATGACAAAGACCATCTTTGATACCATTATTATAATCAATGAATAACTCTCAAATTAATTGATTTATTATTGAGCAAACTCAATTATATATACAATGAGAATGTGACCTTTGGATTTTCATTTTCCAAAGGTGAGCAATTCTCCATCTTCATAATTGAAGATGATAAATTATTTATTTACAATTTTACATCAAGATAATAATCCCAAATGATTAGTATCCAACAAAGACTTGGGGTGAGTTGACAATATTAGGTGTGGTTGATAGGACTTCTTTGATAGTGGAAGCTTTCAAATTAATTACCAAGAGGAATTTAATCCATTTTGCTCAGAACAAATGCAATGCTCTTTTCAAAGACATTAAAACATTCAAAGGTAAATTTAAAGAATTGATTTAGAAAGGGTTACCCTCATTTTGGGACAAGTATGGGAATTTAGTTCATCAAGATGTATATAATGCAATGTTGGTGCAATCCAGAAATGATTCTATAAAATTTCAGGATATGGACATATCTTTGAAGGGACAAGTCATTATTGATAAGTTATCTAAGAATTTTGAAATGTTGAGACAATTTAAAGTTGTATTTAAGAATCTCCCTTGTCCCTCTTATGATAATTATACTGAATTAGATATGGAAGCAAGGAAAATGAGGAATTTTGTATACCCTATAGGTCAACAATGGAAGAATATTTCCCACTATTATAGTTACATACCGCCTCAAGAAGCTTCTACATGAGGCCATGTCATCATAAGGTAAAGATGGATATGCAAACAACTAGAAATGCAATTGTAGCTATAACCCACGAACTTAGAAATAATATCGAAGTCAAGAGATATATTTAGAAGTACTACCCTAATAGATCGGAAAGACCATTAATTTAGTTACCAAGAAAGTAAAGTACAATAGCAGAAAGGAATTTGATACCAAAGGATCATCATTTTTGGGGGTGTGAGAATTTGATTATCCCTCAAAGAAGAAGATCAAAGAAAACTACCTCATGAGTATTTTAAAGAGTAGAAATGAATTGTAGTATGAAAATTTCTTGAGATTCATCCTTTTGATGTATTAGTTTGAACATTTCACTGTGTAGTGTTTTTTCTTGTATACATGAAATTTCAGTCTATGCATCTAAGTTTAAAATAATGTGAATGATTTTTTGAAGATAGCAATTTGGTACTACATCCACTGCTATATAGTTTCAATGGTATTTACTGATTTCATGTCTTTAACGTTTATATTTGCATGACATGTTTAAACCTATGAAGAATCATGTTATCTTGTTTATTTCCAGAGAACAATTATCAAAAGTGTTTATTTGTTGTTTGATGGTGTGAAGAATTAAGATATCCAGTTATAATTGTACTTCAACTCAAATCTCACTATAGTGTCTCTAAATTCCTATGGCTTAGCACATAATCAATCATATTCAAATGGTTTGTTTCTCTCCCAAATGCACAAAACTTATATAGTAAAGGGACCAAATACAATCCAGGATTCTAGACTATGGATATCAGACACATGGACCAATGAGAAAATCCTAATCATCTTGCAGAAAGAACTCCGTTATTTAGTTTAGGTAGAAAAACAAGCACTTAATATGATAAAAAGAAGACTAGAGAACAAATTGGAAACGGTTACACAATATTGAAGAAATGCAATTGATTAATATTAGTATTAAACTTTTTTAAAATGAAGATATTTTAGTAAAAAAAAACACAATGATAATATAGATAAGAATGATACAGGCTATATTTCCATCCTAGAAATTTCAAAAATACACAATAAACATCAAACGCCATGTAATAAATAATAAAGAAGCTATTGAATTCTATGACGAGGATAGAGGACAATATAGATCACTATGCGATAAAATATATAAGTGAACTACATTAAGATAGTTGAATGTAGGCTATAGACAAGAAGAGTAGAGTTTAAAATATTTTGTTTGAAACATTCATAAATAATCAAAGTAGATACTATGTTAAGCCATGTATATATTTGACAAAACTGCGTGATAGATGTGTACATGAAAAGAATGTGTACATGTTTATAGAGTAGAAATACAATAGGGTATGGACATAATTGAAACAATTTAAGCTTAGTACAAAGATTGAAAAATATTGACTATGAGCAGCAGACAAAGAGGAGGGGAAGTAATAATTAAATGTATTGACAACGAGTAGACTAAAAGGACAACAATATTTGTAAGCACTACTTAGAAAAAATGAGTACATTATGCATATCATTTTTCTAATTTATTAATATTTGTGATAATGTTGTCCATTGTCATTGTAAACAATTATTTTCTCTCAAATGTGCATAGAAGGCGAAGAGTTGAGGAGATGTTTGTTTTGTATTGATCATGGCTAATTTGAGTGAGCTCTATAAAATTATGCTCGAAAAGTGGCTTCTATAGAGTGCAACTGATCTCCCTATCTTCTTTGTCCAATGTACAATGGAGGCAATGTTCATAACAAAATTATGTATCCAACTAGCATTTTGTGAAAAAACACGAACCATGCAACGGAAGGCATGCTATTGAATTCGATTTATGACATTTATTGTAGAATGATACAAATGGCGGTGCATACACACTTTTTTCTCTTAGAACACCTTTAACTTGTTCCATGGAAAATGATTTTTTAGTGTTGTTTTGTTTTTTATTTTCAAATAGAAGAATGGGTAGTAAACATTGGTTGAGTACGAAGTTTTGTTTAAAATACAAAAGCTAAAGTAGTAGTAAGTGAAGAAATAGTAAATGATAAATAAATTGATGGATAAGTATAGGGTGTAGGTACAAGCCTCGACACTGGATTGTGCAATAGCTTGCAATTGTTCTTTTGCACAATCATTATTTAGGATGTCAACATGTGTTGAAATTATAGAACGTAGAGTATGTGATCCCTTAGGCCCATTTCAGATGACATTTTTAAATAGATACATTGGAATCAATCTAGAGGCAAGTTTTTGTTGGGATTGAAGGATTAATTTTTTAAAACCTTCATTTAGTTGTAGCTTAAACACACACAAAAAAGGGACATTTGTTCAACTCATCTATATTCTTTGAATTTACATGCAGTGTTCCATCCATGTCAAAAATAAGTAAGTGTGAGACAACAATTTGGAAGAAAAAATAAAGAGAATAAACATCCAATTAAAGGCTCACAATTGTAATGACATCTATTGTTTCACCATCCTTTATGTTTACCTCAAATTGGTTTCTATTTTACCGGCATCTTGTCACAATAGTAGCGATAGTGCCTGCAAAATATTGCTTTTTTATGTGATCAATCCATGCATAGTGAAATTTGGTGCCTACCTCCATTCGTGGAAAACGAGAGGTATAGTCTCTACAGTGCTATTTGAAGTGACCTATAAATATAATTATGAATTGCATCTCTCATATGTAGTCTTTCGTTTGACTACAAATTTTGTTATATGAACACTTGATCCAATTGAAAAATGAGGTAGATATTGAGGTATGAGATTGTTTCCAATATTAATAGTAATAGTTAGCTTACCATGTTTATCTACTAAATCAACATGAATTAGTTGTTCCTTGGAAGGTGAGTTAAGGTCCTTGCTGCAACATGGGGTGTATAGAGATAACATGTCACCTTCAAAGACATTTCTGTATCTTTGTTGGAAAAAATCAATAATTAATGATGGTAGTTGAGCATAAATCTTTAGGCTTCCAACCCAAGGAAAACATGTTGATTATATATATATATATATATATATAAAGTGTATATGTAACAACTCTATCTATGTTTGAATCGAGTGAAACAAAAGAAAATCAAAGAAATTGTGTTCAATAGCAGAAAGAAGATTACATCTTTTCCATGTTTGGGTTCCTCACAATGATTTCCTATATTTGGGGAAAATAAAGCCAGATTGTATGCTATTGCTTGGAGAAAAAAAGAAAAGGGATCAAACATAACATATTAACATGTTTATATATATTTCAAATGTCAAGAGCATGTTATCATGTGTATCAATGCTTTACATGAGAGGAACATAAGAAACTAAGTGAACTTCATTGTAGCTATAGAAATAGTGTTACCTATTTGATACATTTGTATATTGACTTCAAATGTCAACACTAGCAACAATGTTAAAAGTAGTTGTGCATTCATCATTGTAAACAGGGGAAGGCTCATGTACTATGTAGACATAGTAAAAAAAACAAAACTATTCTATTGAAAGGAAAAAGAAAGAGAAAACAAATATTACTGCAAAAATGAAAAGGAACTGACCTATTTGACTCTTGCATCTCATTGATATGCCACGCTTTCCTCATTTGTTGATGAGTCCATATGGAGCACATTGCAATTAGACTTGAAATGATAATTGATAGAGGATAATATGGAAAAGTTAGAAAAAATAGTCATGTTAGTGAAAAGATACCTACCTTATTGATGTAGAAGTTTGTTTAGTGCACAGAAAATTGAGATAAGTACTAGTTATAGAAGGAAACAATGGACATATGTTGAAGCAAATGGAGAAATTGATTGCCAAAAAGATTTCAAGAAGTTGGAAATGATATGTTCTAGCACAAAAAAGTAATTTTCATGGTTCAACAAAGCAATTATGTAAGAAAAAAAATAGAAAATAACACTTGGAAGAGAGAATTTGTGGAAAGATGATGCAGTGCGACAAACTTGATCAACCTTTAAGTGATTGTGGATTGGCACTTTGTAAATTGATGCAATGACGCTCATTATATGTGGTTCATGTTAATTGCACTTTTTGTGAGCATAGAGCCAAGAATATATTTACTTATAGGCAATAATGCAAAAGTAGATAAAGGTATATGTATCATGTGAAGGCTCACATGAAAAGTAGGAAATCATAAGTTATGTCATGGTGAGTCCAATATGCATCTAGTATACTTATGTCACAATGCATGGAAGGGAAATTCATCGTACTATGGTGAATCGAAGGTATCATCCTAAGGCTATAGTGGTGTATTATCTCGTGCAACTATTGTGAGTGCATGTAGTTTACGAGTTGGTTGCTTTTATGGTTATTTACATAAATATCAATGTTGGAATCACCAATGATTAGGAGGGAATAACTTTTATGTACCAAATGTGTTTTTTGAGATTGTAATTGTCTGAACGACTGTGGACACATATACAAATGGAGAATCACATATGTTCACTAGACAAGATTGGAATGTAGTGATCACCTGATCTATGTCTTTGATCAATTTTTGTTTGGTATTTTCATTCATTTAGATAGCCAATCCATACATAAGATGTCTCCCCACAACTCTAATTGTTTTGGTGGAATGGTTGGTGAAGATGACTTTGAAATGAAATCCAAAAATTACTACCTTGTTTGAATGACATTGTGCATCTCCATCAATGATTGTGTATTGAAAATTCTTTGTTCAATATTGGGTTTTCAAAAATCCAAGAAACTTTTATAGGTTGTGCCTGATAGAGGTCACCTACAAATAGAATGCCAACATTTATGAAGTATGATATTGGGGTATGCTTTATTTTTCATAATCATTTTTCAAGTTGATACAAGAATGTTGCATCTATAAGAGATGCTTCATCAATGAGGAGGACATGAAGCTCATGATAGTGCTTTGTCAATGTATCTAGTTTTTCACTATTTAGAGGAAGGTATTATGATTTTCTAAAGAGCATGTGAAAAGAAGAATGGAGTGTCACGCCCACTACATTGAAAGTTTCCTTTTTTGTATAGGATGAAATTATTCATTTCAATTGCATAGGGTCATATTCTAGCATGTTGTTGTGCATGCACACAAGACACTGGAAAAGTGTTTTTGTAGTGAAATTTTTCCTAGTTGCCACACCTCCAGTCAAGAATAAATGTAATGGTTTCTCTGGTTCTCTTTTTTTTTGTTAAGATGTCCCTAGTTTTCCTAGCATGTTCTATGTTCAATTGTCTTCTCATGTTATTGAATTATATGTTGTCCAAAATATGTGGTTGTTTTACAATTTGGTAAGGTCTTTACATTGTCTTTTTTTTATCTTCTTGATAGTTTGGAAATAGTGGACACCATTAGTTCTGCCATACACCTCATAATGATTGTAATCAGGTTGTGACCATATAATATTTTTTCTATAAGTTATTGTGTGATGATGTTGTTGAATTGTTTTCAAGTATTTTGAAAGGGTTTTTGACTCACAAGTCAAATACTTGTTCACAAAGTTCTATATTTTGTCATTTTTGTTTTTCCCATATATTGTGCATTCTTAATCTACAACAACCCATGATCATGTTGGATTCCTCTATTTTGAAACTTTGTTACGAAGAAATGGTTTGTAACCTCATCGTATTATTTGTAATGATGAGAAATAAGATTATGCAAAGCATTGGTCTGATCTCTATATTAACGCACACAAGTGACTGGATCATTTCTAATCAAGATCACACCTTCATTTTCTTCTATTCCATCTTCCATGGGAACACGTTTCTGGTTTCTAATTTTTTTGAGTTCCTTGATTAATGGTTTCCAATAATGTTTTGCACTACTAAATGATCCAAAGAAGGTTGGTGGCCCTAGTTGTCGTATGATTGCATACAAGTTCTTATGCAAATATTGATGGTAGTCCGAGGATGTGAAAATTGTTCTTAAATCCATTTATCGAATCTTTGATTTCAAAATACGATCCAAGTTAGGTTTTATTTTCACTTATTTATCTACTATTTTTCTTCCATTTAATTGACCTTTTCATATTCTAATCCAAATACACTAGATCACTTGATTAAGAATAATGCATACTACTTTATAAAAAATATTTGTTGTATGGTAAGCAAATTCATGGTCTTTGTGCGAAATCTCCCATAATTGAGCAATGTTTTGATAAGTAAAGTTTTGTGTAATTCCATCTGGTCTATTCTCTCCATAAAAAAGTGTATGGAAAATCCCCAATGGAAAGTAAACTTCACTTAGAGCAATGTTTATTTGATTGTTTTCAATACCATAAATGTTGTATGAATCAATAAAATCATGCAACAATGTTTTTGTTATGGGTTCCTCATCAATATCATTATTGTCATCAGCATTGTTGATGGCAGTATCAACTGGATCTAAAGATGTGGCCTCATGAAACATTTATTTCAAGCATAATTGATTACAACTTTGTCCATTTTATAGAGTGTTGTTTTTCATCATTGCTTTAAATATTTCATGACCATGTGCACTCGAATTCGGAAAATGGCATATGCACTCTTGTATTGCAGTCATTTCTTAATTGAAACTGCAACTGTGCCAGTATTTTTTATGTCAGCAAGGCATTCTATATATGTGCTGTGTCAATGGGCACATTGATAGTTCCTTTTGTTAAGCATAGTTGTGGATTTCTATACTTTTGGCCTAGCTCTCTTATTTGATGGAATGGTATCCTTAATGCTACAAGCCTCTCTTCTAGTTATTGCAATTGTTTCACCTTCTTTAAACATTTATTACGTCTAATGCATGTCAAGATTGAAAACTTTCGGATCTTCTCAAGGGACAATGGTTTTTGACAAATATTGCAAATCCATATAGTTTGCACATTTCCATTTAAGCAGTACTCTGCACTCCTATGGCTTAGCTCAACTTTAAGTGTTTGTACATGAACATGTTTATTCTCAACTACATCATTTCTAAACCAAGTTTGATTGCATATGGTATAGTCATAAACGAGTATGTCTTCAAGTTACCTATGGTATTCTTGCTCTAGAAGGGAAATAAATGCAAATGCTATTTTTTCCTTTGCTCATTGTGACATTTTTGTTTTTATAGCCTTTTGAGATCTACTTTCCCCTTTAAATCTTTGGAACTCATCAATAGATACATTTGAATGATTATTTTATTTTTTATCCTTCCATTGTCTGGAAGGAATAGTGTCTATAGAGAGAAGCTTCAATTTTTTTTACTTCTCTAATATGGATTTCTTCTTCTTGTATCCTTTTTGAAAGTAAGTGTGCATCAAGCATTATTGTGCCATCCTCCATCATAGTCCTATTTCTAAGCATATTTTTTAGTTGATGCATAGATAGCCTTTTGTCTACTATGTTTATGGTGGTTGATTGTTTAGAAGGCTTATTGTTTCTAAAAAGAAGTTCCTTTCTCTCTCTTTTTCTAATGTGGCATTCCATTTCTTTCAACCTCTTATTGGGTGCATGTGCATCAAGTATGGATATGCCATCCTTTAGCATAGTCTTATCTCTAATCATTTTCTTTGATTGAAAAAAAAAGATTTTTTTGTATGCTATATTTATTGTGTTGGAAGAAATGGATGTTATTCTATCAATTAAGCTTTGTACTCATTGCTGTTAAATTTTCAGAATTTACTTCAATCTGATCTAGGATCTTAACTGAGAGAACAACATGTACAACATATCAATCATGGACACAATAATGCAAGCACACAAGAGACACAAAGTTTACTTGGGGAAAACCATAAAGGTGAAAAACCCCAATAACTTCCTCAAAGATAGATAGAGCAATGATACAACCAGAATACAAGAGATAGTCTTCTCCTAGTAGCAGAGCCTCCTCCTCACAAGTGCACCACTTTCCGAATGAGAGAAGTGTGAGAATGGAAATGATAAAATAGAGATCTCCCGATCTCTATTTATACTAGTCTTGACTTGCCTAATAACCTTTACTAGGTCGGCCTTAACTTAACCACATAACACAATGCTGACTGGGCTGACACCCAATAGGGTGGTCTAATAACCCTTTGACCCACATGGCCGAACCCCACTAGGGTGGTCTAATAACCCTTCGACCCACATGACTTATACAGGGTCGACCCCGACAAGGTGGTCTAATAACCCATCAAGTATAAGTTACGACACTTACAATATAAATGACGACACTTCTATATAGAGGAATAATAACATCTCTATAGGAATACAAACACTTCCGTATAGAGGAATAATACCATCTCTATAGGAGTACAAAATACATATATGAAATACATGGGTGAAATACATTCCGAAGTTACATATACATCAACACTCCCTCTTAACTAGGAAGGTATTTCTCGACATAGGCTTCTAGCACAAGTCTTCTTCTCTGGATCACCATCAGCGAATCATCATCCTTGAATCATCGTCATCGTCACTTCTGCTACTATCTCAATCAATCTCTGAATCTACTCGTCATAGGAAGTTCTACAGAGCCAGTCCTTTTTCATACTGGATGTAGGCCCACCACCTATAGGTCTTCATCATCTGTGCGAACGGTCTGATAGAGGTGGTCTCTCAGGACTAATTTTATGTGCAGATGCAATACCAGAAAGAGCATCCCAGGAACATTTATGTGCCTAAGCATGACCGGCAAGATCTCCTAGGACTGATTACATGCATCTCCTTCACAATACCTTTAAAGAGCATCCCAGGAACATTTATGTGCCGTAGCACGATTGACAAGATCTCTAAAGAGCATCCCAGGACTTATTACGAGCACACAGCTGAACCTCCCGAATCTCCAGGACTGATTACATGTGAATAGACAATACCTTTAAAGAGAATCCCAGGAACGTTTATGTGTCAAAGCACGACCGACAAGATCTCTAAATAGCATCCCAGGACTTATTACAAGCACACAGCTCAACCTCTCGGATCTCCAGGACTGATTACATGTCTCCATAGTAATACCTCATCCCAGGACTGATTACGAGCACACAGCCCAACCTATCGGATATCTGAGGACTGATTACATACTACATAGCAATACCTCATCCCAGGACTGATTACGAGCACACAGCTCAACCTATCAGATATCTGAGGACTGATTACATGCTATTTGCAAAACCTGCCACATATCATCTCTGACCTCCAAGTATCAACCTGATACTCATGATCCAACGGATCGTCATTGCACGAAGCATCATCTTGATGCTCATGATCATACTGATCATCATCACTGTACCATCCTAGTACATATCATCTAGAGCAACATCCTAAAGCTCGTCATCATGATCATCCTGATCATACAATGCATCCACCTGATGCATACCAAGTATCTACCTGATACATATCATCATACATGATCCACCTGATCATACAATGTATCCACCTGATACATACATAGATATATGATCCACATAATGCATCTAACTGATATATATCAACATACATGATCTACCTGATCATACACAGTATCCACCTGATACATATACAGATACATGGTCCAAGCATCCAACATGATGCATATACAAAATACATACAAATGATCCAACCGATCATATCCAGCATCCAACATGATGCGTACATACATATACATATAAATGATCCAACTGATCATATCCAACATCATCCTCTTCAAATCATCTCATCATCCACGAAGCATAGCCCAGATGCACATCATCCAACACTTACACCATCGACATGGGAGAACACATCTACCACCATTCGGAGAAGGCTCCAGCCCTTACTTTTTCACCATAGGAGAACACATCTACCACCATGTAAAAAATGGCTTCAGCCCTTACATCTATACCATGGGAGAACACATCTACCACCATGTGAGAATGGCTCAGCAATTACATCACGACCATGGGAGAACACATCAACCATGTCAGAAAAGCTCATGTGCATCTGCATCTTCCGGACTCATCACTTCCCTTTGGAAGGAACCTTGATCTGAAGTGCACCAAGCCTGTCTCTGAAGTACTCAAACTTCACTATGGCCAATGGCTTGGTCAATACATCTGCAACCTACTCATCCATCGCAACATACTCTGCTTCAGCTGTAATCATTGCTACGCAGGATTGCTTCCTGCTAAACCAAGAGATCACACCTGATCCCATACTGAAGCAGCACCCATAAGTGCTCTTCCTATCTGCAGCATTTCCTGCCCAATCTAAATCAACATAACCCTACAGGTTAAACTTTTGATTCGCATCATACTTGAGCCCATAATCAATTGTACCCTTCAGGTACCTCAGAAAATGCTTTACAGCTACCAGGTGAACACTCCTCGGATCCGTCAGGAACTGGCTCAATGTGTTCACTGCAAAGCAAATATCTAGTCTTGTGTTAGTCAGGTGCATCAAGGACCCAATCATCTGACGATACATAGTGATATCAACCGGCTCAGATGAAGCATCACACAAAAGCTTCAGGTTCGATGCCATAGGTGTGGCCATAGCCTTGCAGTCCATCATCCCGAACCTCTTGAGGATCTCTACTGCATACTTCCCTTGTCCAAGGAAGATTACATCTGCACTCTGCCACACCTCTATGCCAAAAACAAATAGTGCATCATCCCCAAGTTCTTCATATCGAACTCGGCAGCAAGCTTCCACTGCATGTCAGCAATCAATCTATCCTCACCTGTTATAAACAGGTCATCCACATACAATAGTAGTATCATTGGATTGCCTTCCTCAACTGTGTAGTAAAGGTTGGAATTTGATTTACTCTTGGTAAAGCCCAAACTGGATAGAAAGATGTCTATCCTACCATACAAAGTTTTGCATATATATGACTCCTTGTCATGTGTCTCAGAACCAAGTGGCTTCTCCACATACACTTCTTCTTCAATTACACCATTCAAGAAGGTTGTCTTGAAATCCAGCTGGTGTATCTTTCACTTCATCACTACAGCCAGAGCAAGTACTGATCTAATGGAAGTGTATCTGGCTACAGGAGAAAAAGTCTCTATGCTACCACCTGCAACATGCTTGATCTGTAGATCCTCTTGGAAGTCACTACAGACTCCCCTTCAAGTCTTGGGACTACATCCCAAACATCTTCATGATCAACTGGTACTCCTCAATCATGGCATTCTTCCCAAATCCTGGGAACTTCAATATCTTCAATATTTTCAATAGATAACTTTGTTGCTGAACAAATGCTGTAGTCCTTCTTTGGTTGGTGATGGTATACGATCTTTCCTACACAACAAGTTAAATTGCATGATTAGAAAATATCTTATAGTTTTCTAAACAAATTCTTACACATAAAAAAATATGTCATACAGTCATGCAATTATCTTAGCCAATGCTTCAATACAACATTTATCCATATTCCGTAACTTTCTAGATGCCTTCCAATCTCTACCAGAACATTGTTAAGAGTGTGCACAACTCCTAACATGTCAGCAAAGAGGTTTCATTCTAGATAAGTAGCAATGGAATGTTGTACAGTGCCATAGGCCACTTACCCATGTATATTAGTAGTATACTGTTCATCAATGCAACTATTCTAATATGCATAATACACAACCTAATTCTAGGAACATAAGCATATACATCATTGAATAACATTATGTAAGAACTGACAATTCAAACACTTATCTTTGTTTGGTTGCTGGGTGGACTCCCTCTGAATCTTTGCAACTCCATTCTGATGTGGATTGTGAGAAGTGGTCAAATCCCTCTGAATATCTGCATCCTTGCAGAAACTACTGAAGTGTGCTCCTTTGCTTTCTTGCAGGAACAACTGGAGTGTGCTCCCTCTTGATCTTTGCTTCCTGGATTACCTGTTCTTGAACTTATATCCATCCTTAATCACTATGCATGCTTACTAGTATCATCATTGTGTTATCCTTGAGGTCTCATACATAATCACACATTTATTAGTATAATCTTAATACTATCAAAACACAATAATCTTAAACATGTATAGTCATGATCATTCATAGATAATAAACATTAGTATTCAGGGAAGTCTTCTTTTACTCATGCATATTCTTATTTGATCATAGGACTCTTCTGATTAGTTAAATCATCATTGCATAAACCTGTGATTACTCAAACCTATAACTTC
Source organism: Larix kaempferi (assembly GCA_027924585.1). Classification (NCBI taxonomy): domain Eukaryota; kingdom Viridiplantae; phylum Streptophyta; class Pinopsida; order Pinales; family Pinaceae; genus Larix; species Larix kaempferi. The sequence goes on from BSBM01001313.1 coordinate 1,578,550, forward strand.
ATGATTCTTCTAGTTAGTCATATTATCAATTATGGTAAGAAACATAATATGCATACAACCATGACTATTCAAACCTATGACTTCATGAATAATCGTTATCAACAACACAACAGTATAAAATCCTAACACAAGGTAGGATTCTAGCTTGATATAGGAAAAACATACTTGGATTAGCTATTTATGTCTAACATACCCACATGATGTCTTCTTCTTCTCTTCAATGACTTGTGCTAGTAACCTGCATATCTCATAGGTTAACCATTATAGAACCAAGTTATACATACCTCGCAAATAGATCTTCTACGTGATCCATGACAATGGATGAATCTTTGTCCTCATGTCATCATGATCATATGTTCTTGAACTAGAACATGATTTATCTTTCTTGGTGTACCTTTCATGTTAGTGGACAACATAAACCTCATACCACACCATAATGCATTAGTATAAGTGTCAACACCCTAATGCATGCATTCATAATTTTGTTAAGGTGATACAACAAGTCTAAAATCAAGATTGTTCTAACCGTAATAACATGAAGACAAACATATCATAAACTTAATCATGAACAAATCTCAAGACATACCTAGATGAGTCATACCTGTTGAGATTGCTTGTAATCTTCTTATGTAAGGCCTTAGCCTCATCTCCCTCTGAAACAGGAACTTCTTCACTTATGCAGGTGACCAATCCATCCTCTTCTAGGATTAAACCAATCCACTTGATTTGCAGGAACTGGATTTGGAGCTATATTAGGTTTTGTCAGAGAAACCCCAAAAATTCAAAATTTGAATTTCAAACTTCCGAAAGGATAGAAATATGCGCCTTGATGAGCTGATCAAGCTGGTATATTTAGAATTTGAAAATTGCAAAGTTTCACTCCTCAATTTTTCCTTTGAAACTTTCGGATTCACTGGACATGACCCTAAACTAGGGTTTGATGAAGCCCACTCTTCTTCCCAATCAAAAGGTTTGATCCAAAGCTCTAAGCTTCTATTTTTCTCAGGAGCTTCCAGCCGTGGTCATAGATTTCAAAAATTCTCATTTTGCAGAAGCCCTAATTTTCCACTTTTCCAATCAAAGTCCCGAACTAGGGTCTGATCAAGCCCGGTCTTCTACCCAACCAAAAATTATGATCTTGGTCTCTAAATTTCTATTTTGATGAGTATCATTCAGCTGTGGTCTCTGATTACAAGAATTCCAACTTTCTCCGAAACCCTAAATTTCGGAAGCCATGAATGAAGGTGCTAAAAAATAATTTTGTTTTGACAGAAATATGTACCTTGTTGTTTCTAGTGTAACTCCGCACTTTTTGATCCATAGGGTCTGAAAATATTTTTTTTGGTAGTCTGACCTATCATCTTTCCATCCCGATAGGTCTGACCTCAATTGGATTTCTGAGAGAGAGTTATGCCAAGTGTCGCAACGTGACCTTTTTATGGGATAATACAGGAGAGCGAACTTGTACGGCGTTCCATGTCTCACTGGTTCAACTTCGGCCTCTGAAAAAGTTTCCTGAGATAGTACAGTCTGTGTACTACCTATCACTTTTTATGAAATTTCATTTGGATCTTCCTAGCCCAATTTATGACCTTTTTTCCAAGGTCACCTGTTTTTTACTCATATCTGGAAGAGGCAGAAACCCTATATTGTACAAATCATAAATCACAAAGTACAATGAATTAGAGGTTTTCCTTTGGACACAAGGTACATGGGGATCTTTTCTTCGACCTGTAAACGTTTCAGATCCGAAAAATTTGCCAAAATGGATTTATAGCGAAAGTGCTATGATGACTAGTTTTTGCTATATCAAGCCCTAGCATCGTAAGTGCAACAAGTGTCATACATGCCATATTATGCCTTCTTTCAGGCTAGCTCTGATACCATGTTAAATTTTTAGAATTTACTTCAATCTGATCTAGGATCTTAATTGAGAGAACAACATGTACAGCAAATCTACAGCATATCAATCATGGACACAATAATTCAAGCACACAAGAGACATAGAGTTTACTTGGGGAAAACCATAAAGGTGAAAAACCCCAATAACTTCCTTAGAGATAGATAGAGCAATGATACAACCAGAATACAAGAGATAGTCTTCTCCTAGCAGCAGATCCTCCTCCTCACAAGTGCGCCACTTTACGAATGAGAGAGGTGTGAGAATGGAAATGATAAAATAGAGATCTCCCAATCTCTATTTATACTAGACTTGACTTGCCTAATAACCTTTACTAGGTCAGCCTTAACTTAACCACATAACACAATGCTGACTGGGCCGACACCCAATAGGGTGGTCTAATAACCCTTTGACCCACATGGCTGACCCCCACTAGGGTGGTCTAATAACCTTTCGACCCACATGACTTATACAGGGTCGACCCCAACAAGGTGGTCTAATAACCCATCAAGTATAAGTTACGACACTTACAATATAAATGACGACACTTCCGTATAGAGGAATAATAACATCTCTATAGGAATACAAATACTTCCGTATAGAGGAATAATACCATCTCTATAGGAGTACAAAATACATATATGAAATACATGGGTGAAATACATTCCAAAGTTACATATACATCAACAATTGCAATGGTTCAAAGTATGGGTGTGGTGCATTAGACTAATATTGTATAACATAAAACTACTACACTGCTCCATTCTTTGAATTCAACTCATGTGAAATAGTCATCAAGTCAGTAGACCATATGCACACATCTATATTCAAAGTGTAGCACAACCAAGCAAAGACAAACATGCAACCAACTATATGGCCTTGTTCATATGGAAATGCAAAATGCACAATGTATGGTTTCCATTTCTCTACGTTATAGGTGGATTGCATCATGTTAGATGCAAGATATTTCTTTATGCATACAGATGCAAAAGGATCACCTTGCTTAAAAGTGCAATACATAACATTTTTTATGTTATACGATGTAAGCAAGTCACATCATAGTCATTTTGTTTCAAATGGGAGATTGTTGTGAAAGCACTTTCTCCATAAATGTTTTTGAAACTGGGGACTTCTATAAAGATCGCTTGTAGCATCCTAGTCTCAAATTGCATCTAATGGCAATATTTGTTTTAATATTGTTTAGTAGTTGCAAGTTGTTCATGGTCATCATTGACATTAATTTATCTTTTACATAGTAGGGGTTCAAAATGGCCACTAATCGGATTTCATCATGAAACAATATTTCATGTGTATGCTTGCCTAAACTTGAATTGCATGTAGGTAACTCCTCATTCATGACTTTGAACAAACATGTATTGGTATTTGCATCCACTTCGATAGCCATGTTATATAGAAGATGTATCCCCACAACCCTCGTTGATCTAGCGCTATATATGGTGAAGTTAATTTCAACACGCATTCCAAATAAATAGTCTAGTCAATGACATTGTGCATCCCCATCAATTATTGTGCATTTAACTCATTTTCATTGGATGTTACTACTTTAGGATGTTGTGTTTCTAAAAAATATCCCAAATATACAATTGTTCCCTCCTGTAGTTCTATTGATGTGTTCCTATAGTTTAGTATAATATGCATAGATTCAAATAGATAATCCCCAACAACATACACACAATTGCTTAAACAAAACAACCCATGAGCTTCCAAAACAACCCATGAGCTTCCAAAACTCTATGCATATTAGGTTGACAGTGGACCTAATGTCACTACTTTGCGTTTAGTATCCCTAAATGTTGTTTTTATGGTTATATATTTGTTTTCACAATTTGATGAGTCCATGATATAGGTACTCCATAGACTCCTATATGCCACACATAAGCGAAGAAATGATCAGAAGCACCTCTTTCTGTAGGGAAGAATGCACTTTGGCTGATAATTAAACGAAGTAATTTAGTAATTATCTTTCTTATGTTTTAGCATTTTTATTTTCTAATTATGTGAATAAAGCCATGTGTGGGCATAGCGCAGGAATAAGAGGGATAATGGCAGTGCCGAGCTCCAGATTGAAGACCACGAGGATCACTAGAGACGCAACACTCTTGTTTTCCCTGATTTGTAGGGGTTAATCCCCTAAATTTTGGTTTGTGGTTTCCAATGCGAAACTAGGGTAGAAGATGTAATAAATAGAGACACCTGAGTAGCAAGGGGTCTGGATATATTTTTGGAAAAGCAATATTTTAGCATTTTTACACAGTTCAGACATTTAGCTTTACAGTTTTTACTAGCCATGATGGATTTATGAATTTATAATTAAGCTCCAACGTTTTTTCTAATTTCGTGAGTTTATAAGTTTCATTTCCTCCTGTGATACGTGTTGGGGAGGGACCCCTCAATATGTCGCTCAGGAGTTCTGCGTTTTGTTTCAAGTATTTTTCATCCATTCAATTATTTATTTCTAGTATAAATTGCGTGTGGATTAATTTCAACATTTCATTCAAACATCAGATTTTGGTTTCAGCATGATAGTTTCCCTTCTGTAGTTCTTTAGTTATGCGCCTATAGTTCTGAAACACACTGTCCGTAGTCCTGTAGCTATCATCCACATGAGCGACTTTTCGATCTTCATTTCCACTTTTTATACAACATTTTCAGATAAGATCAGATGTATATTTGTTTTACTTGGAAGATGATGATTTGTGATTACAATTAAATGTATCTTTGCTCCCTTAAGATTAAATTCATGTTTCTTAGGTTAACCTTTTACATGCTTTCATTTCCTTCCTTAATCAGATAGGATTTACATGCTTTCATTTCCTTCTTTAATCAGATAGGATTTACATGCTTTCATTTCTTGTGTAGGAACCCCAACCTGGGTCCCCATTTTTTGAATAAAATCAACTATATTCATTGTTTACATTCTTGTCAAAAATTTATGTTTTGTTTCTGTTTTCATTTCCAGTTTTGTTTAAATTTCATGCCAACAAAAATATAACCTTTAGATTTACATTTACAGGTTTGAAATAAATATATTTACTGTTTTATCTACCTCTAACCAATTCTGTTTTATGCAGGTGTAACGGCATATAAGTTTTAAATTCATAATTGGAAATAATAATTGACAAGGGTAGAAATGATAATTATGCCTGCGGGAAAATGCCTCAAACCAGCTAGTAGATTCCCCTTTAGTTTTGTTGCTGCTCCCTTTTGTTGCCTTGCTGCTTATTGCTTGTTGTTGCCCTACTTGCTACCCTGCAACCAAAATCTTTCCCCAAACCTTATGAAACTCAACCAGCCCAAACAAGTATTCCACCCTACCAATTGGCGAGGTCTTGCCGACCACCCAACTCCAAAGGTACCCCTTTGGACCCCTGAGCCCAAAATGAGTACAAGCCAACCTGTTATATCCCTTCAGAAAATCTCCAACAAAAACCCCCTTTCAGCTCTGCTATGAAAATTCTATATCTGCTCTAAAAACTTCTCCCAAAAATATCTAAGGTAAAAGATGATCCCCCTTCCTCCTCACTTCTCCATCTTATCCCATGTTTGTCGACTCTTCTCCTCCACCGTTAATACCCTTATCTTTAACATAAATCCCTCAATCCCCATGTCAGTCCTCGAGGCCTCAACTTTGACTCCCATTAGCTTCCAATATTTTAATATTCCCTCCTTATTTCAAAATATAATATTTTATTTAATCAATATTTAAAGTCAACCTTGGTGACCTCATACTTAAATGCTTCTTAATTATTTTATAATTAATTCATAATTAATTCACAATTAATTCACAATTAATTCACAATTAGTTCACAATTAATTCAGAATTAATTCAGAACTAATTCATAATTAATTTATAACTAATTCATAACTAATTCATTATTAATTTATAATTAATTCATCATTTTCATGAACAATTCCCAAGTGTGTATCCGACACTTGTTTATAAATTTCATATTACATATATTCGTAAATTATCCTATGTTCTAATTAGCTCCGGCATGATCATCATAAAATTTCATAGACATAAATTAATTCTTATCCATACATTTTAATTAATTATCTAACCTTGCAATTAATATTAACTTATCAATTTAATACTACTTTAATTAACATTACAATAATCATTTAACATGTTAACCCTTAGTCTTTACTAAACAAACTCATTAACATTCAATTAAGCATTACTAACCAAATGTATTATTTACTACTTAAGTTATCCGTAACTTGTTTATTAATCAACACTAATTAATCATTAATGGACAATAATTAATCATTAATCAACATTATTAACCCTAATCATCATTATTAACGTTGATCAACATTAATTAATTATTGACCGACAATAATTAACAATATTATTCAACAATATTCCACATAATCATAAATATGTACGCAAGTTATGTAAGCGCAGCTACTGCTTACATACCTCGCGTAAGTACACTAACAGTAATAAATGACACACATCAATCATACTCACGAAATTTGTTGTTTGCTGACACAAGTTTTAAACATAGTTTGCAAGGTACAATCCATTAACTAACTGCATTTTATTAAGTTACGACAATCCATACATTACTAAGTTATGACACATAATCAATCAAGGGTTTTACACACATACAGTTAGATCTTGTTTTCACCTCGACTTCAAGCTACACCTATCTACCCGCATCATCATTAACTTCCACATCCTATCCTTTCCTATGTTGGACTACCCTGAAGTGTCAAGTCATGACTGGCTCCAGCTTAAGCGAAAGTGTCGACTACATCAACCAAGTTTCCCCAACAGGAAACAACCAGTCATCATCACACACCTTGGGGAGCGCACTGTAGCACAACCCTCCCATGACTCTGGGTTTCGGGGATAAACGGTCAGTAAAGCCTCCACCCCCCTAATGGAACAAGGGACTATGTCTACCCGACATAATAACAACGTTGCACTTGTACTTGGTCTGTCGTCGTATAACCAATCTGGGCGGTTGAGTTTCCTAAAACCCCACCCCACCCATGTCATAATATACATCATAATAATAATCATGTGAAAGTAAATAATGCATCACTCGCATACCATTTATCTTTCGAAGTCCATGTCCCCGAGGCTCTCCCACCTCGTAGGATCCATCTATTACCTATCCTTTTAACCTGTAAGTTAGTCTCTGACATACAGTCTAGCATATCATGCATAGATCCTCAACATGTACACATGCATTTCATCATTTAATAACAACAATAAATTCATTTATTCGCCATGCACCTGGCATAACATTCATTTATTCAACATATAACTGTAACGGTATCCACGTACCCATCATTCAATAATATTCATATATGAGACATAATTAACACATGATACATATCTAAACATGACTACCGATCATTGCGCCGAGAGGCACTCTACAGCCCAGTATGAGGGAGATCCTGTAACATTTGTCCGTGTTTGTCCTTATAGTCAGCCACAATAAATAAAGTTTGTCTTTAACATAATAATAATAAAAATTAATATTATGTCCGCCATTAATAAAAGGACGCGTATTTTCATTTGAATTAAATCCTAGGCTATATACTACATGGATGCAAAGAGAAGGAAACCAACAAAGAAAAAAAACAACAACAAAAAAGTTACGGTGAAGAAACTGCAACGAAAAGAAGGGAACCAACAACTACGAACATGTAATTTTTGGTTTAATTTTCGTTTGTGCCTCGTCGTCCTGCTATGCGAGCTACCCTCCCAGCTCCTCCATTCAGCTCCTCTCCGTGTGTTATCCTCCCCTTTGCTCCCCTCTGTATGTTATCCTCCGAGCTCCTCCCCTCCTACACGAGCCCCCCCCACGTCCACGAGCTCCTCCACACACCTCCTCCACGTGTTGTCCTCCACATGTTGTCCTCCCATCTCCTCCCCTCCTGTGCAAGCTCCACTCCATGCAACTCCTCCACGAGCTCCCCCCATGTCCACGAGCTCCTCCACACACCTCCCCTCCGCACACCTCTCCTGCATGAGCTCTTTCCCTCCTTCTCCATCCACCCTCCACGTTGCCTCCCTCCCCTCCAGCCTTCCCTTCCCTCCTGCACCTTTCCTATAGCCTTCCCTCCTGCGCCATCCCCCCTCCACGTTGCCTCCCTCCCCTCCAGCCTTCCCTTCCCTCCCGCGCCATCCCTGCAGCCCTCCCTCCTGTGCCATCCCCCCTCCACGTCGGCTCTCTCCCCTCTAGCCTTCCCTCCATGTCCCTTCCTCCCTTCACCCAGCAGACCTGCACCATAAATTTAAATATATTATAATTTAATTCTAACATATTATAATATTTTCAACCTGCACCGTAATTTAATTTTTACATATTAAAATTAAATTATATTTTAACATATTATAAAAAAAATCTATTTTAACATATTAAATACATATTAGTGAACTACACACAAGTGCCAATCCACACCTCCAAATCCTATTTTAACATATAGTTTAATATGGATAATTTAAACTATATTTTAAAGTTCAAATTACAAAAATAAAAATAGAATTTATTTTTAATTTGTTAAAATACAAAATAATAATTTAAAATATGTATGGGGATTATAGTGAAATATTAATATTGTAAGTCTATGAATAAGAAGTACCTGTTGATATAAGGGCTGTGAGGTCCAAGGTTCGATCCTCATAGATTACTTATTTTTTGGGAAATTATAAAATAATTTAAATAAAATTTAGGGATTATAGTTAAATATTATTATTTTAAGTATATAAACAAGAACTACATGTGGTATAGTGGTAAGGGTGTTGGGATAATGGGTGTGAGGTCCAAGGTTCAATCCTCTTAGATCACATAATTTTTTCGAAAATATATTAATTTTTTTGTTTTGAAAATTAAGTGAATTTCATTATCATGTAAATTGAGTTTTATACTTGCATTGATTTCTGTGTATATAGTTTTATCCTTGCATAGATTTCAGTGTATATGTTAACGCTTGACATTTTTTATATAGAGTCTGACTTAGAAATGGAAAATGTGCATGCGGAAGATGCTATGAGACAAACAGGAGAAGAAGAAGAAATACATAACGTCGAGCATCCTAAAGCATATCAAGGAAGAAATCCAAATGAAATGACAACAAAAGAACGAGAAGAAGACTTGAAACGGAAAGCTGAACAAAAAAAAGAATATCAAAAAAGAAAGTTGGATGAAATGACAACAGAAGAATGAGAAGAACTAAGGAAACGAAATGCAGATCGACAAAGAGCATATCGAGAGAGAAAGATGAAGTAGTTAGAACAAGAAATAAATCAAAATCAAAATGTAGAAAAACAAAGAAATCAAAATGTAGAACAACAAAGACAATATTCGACCAATATACCCGTAGAACCAACCATGGGAGATGCTCAACGAAGAGAATCTAACAAAATGACAACAGAAGAACGAGAAGAAGACATCAAACAAAAAACATAACAAAACAAAGAATATCGAAAAAGAAAGTTGGACGAAATGACAGCAGAAGAACGAGAAGAATGAAGGAAACGAAACGCAGATCGACAAAGGGAATATCAAAAAATAAAGTTAGATGAATTGACAGCAAAAGAAGGAGAAGAACAAAGAAAACGAAACATTGACCGACAAAGAGCATCTCGAGAGAGAAACAAGAAGCAGCTGGAGGAACAAAGAAATCGAAATGTAGAACAACAAAGACAATATTCGACCAATAATAACGTAGAACCAACTGTGGGAGATGCTCAACGTGTAACGGTGACAGAATATGAAATTGAAATTGATGATAATATATCAATACCATCTAAAGAAATGTATACTAGACATTGAAAATTTCGTTCACAAATTGATCAATTGGCATAACTTCAAATGTGTCATGTCTGCCAAGAGTCATATGATGGAATACAGGTACGTAATACAAGTACAACTCCCATGTGCGTGCGATGTCTAAGAGAGGGATCTAATCACAGATTCTCAGCTAGAAACCACATGGATCTAGGAACTCAACCTCACGTCCTTCAGGATCTCACACAAGTGGAAGAGACGTTGATAGCACGTGCAAGTCCAATTTTGTAGGTGATGCATTCTATAGGTGGACAATACAAATATCAAGGATACACCATTAGTTTTCCGCAGGAGATTAAAGATGTTGCCAAGAAATTGCCACGACATATTAACAACTTGGACTTAATGGTGGTTGTGCGGAAAAAAGGCTGACAAGGATCCAATTATGATTTCACTGTTAGAAAACAAAGAGTTATGGATGCATTATTACATAAGATTCAGAATGATCCATATTATCGAGATGTTCAAGTTGATTATGACGCAGTAAAAGAGTTACCTAAAAATGCAACAGATATATCACACATGCTTAATTATGTTAGTCTTCCCGATATTGACGACAACACAGAATTTGAAATGCTAGAAGGGATACCAGAGGTTGATGACATGTTAGATGGTTTACAAACAACTTCTTTTGCATCAAGGCTTCCAAGTGCACCACGAGAGATAGAAATTATTAGAGCATGGACAAATAATCCTAATCCGGATGAAAATAACGCAAATGATGAATCGATTGATGTGCTTAACTGGCCTGGCATTGGCTCATCTCCGATTAATGAGTATAACACTGTCGGATTATTTGATATGGCATTTCCAACATTGTTCCCTCAAGGAGAGGCTGATTGGTTACAACCGTGAATGCAAAATTTCCATCTTCATGAGTATGCAAAACATCTTCTCAGATATCATGATAACAGATTTGGAAGGCACCCTCGCTTCAGATATTTTTTACTAAACTTCAGAATGAGACATCGTGCTCAAGCTTCCTCAACAGTTTTTGTCAAAAAAAATATTAGTGAACTACCCACAACAATGGAAGAGTTACGACAGCATTTACAAAATCTTCTAGATTCTAGATTGGGAGAAAGATTAATGAGATTTGGAACAGTATTAAGAGGCACACGTGCATATTGGAGCAAGTGTCATCAAGAGTTATCTGACTTGATTCAACAGATAGGATGTCCTACAATATTCTTCACACTAAGTGCAATGGATATGCAGTGGCCCGATTTGCATAAATTAATGCCAGGCACAAGTCCTATAGATCCACGTGAAGCGAGAAAATGGCGACGTCAAAATGTAATTGATAATCCTCACATCGTGGCACATTATATGCACTTGAGACATACAATGTTTCGAGAAGAGGTTTTCAAACATTTTCATCAAGCTACAGATTATTGGAGTTGCTACGAATGGCAACATCGTGGATATCCTCATGTCCATGGGTTTCTTTGGTTAAAAAATGCTCCCAACATGGACACTCTGAATTGGGATGATCCTAGAGAATTTATATCTGCAAAAAAGTATTTCGACAAATGTGTGCATGCAATAAATCCACGTGAGGGACATGAACGAAAGATTCAAGTTGGAGATAATGTAGATGATCATCCCTGTGTAAAAGGCATAGAACAAATATTTCAATCGGATCCAATGACTGATTATGAAGAACTTCTTAATTGTGTTGAGCATCATATTACCTGCAATGAGAGAAGTTGTCTTCGAAAGAAGGGAGGAAAATTGGTATGTCGGTACCACTCACCATGGGATCTATGTGACCAGTCAAAACTTTACATTGATGAACAAGGAGAAAAAAAGTATGAACCTAGACAAAATTATGACAGAGTGAATACACACAATCGTGAAACACTAATGATGTGGAGGGAGAATATAGATTGGTAGCCTATACTTTCCAAGCGCGTCGTTACTAATTACATAGCAAAATACGCTGCTAAATCAGAAAAGGGATCTGAAACTTTCCACAATATGTTGATGCGGGTCTCTTCTATCTAGAATCCGAATGAACTAGCAGCACGTGCATATAAAAGTTTGTTGTGTGAATCCATTGTTGATAGGGACATTGGTGCACAGGAGACATGCCATATGCTTCTAGAGCTTCCTCTTTCAGAATGTAGTCATTGTTTTGTGGTTCTCAATGTTTGTATGAAGGTTTTCAAACAAGTACAAGTTGAAATATATAATGCCGACAATGATAAGTCTCTAATTGATGCATATACTAAGCGACCGGAGAATATGGAGCAACTTACATTGATAGATGTTGCAAAATATTGGTCATATGAAAAATGTCGATGAGGGGAAAAATGGTTACCTTGAAGTAATGCATCTATTGTACGTGTGTTTCCTAGATTTAACTCTATTCCTGATCGAAGAGATGAGAAGTTTGTCGAATTCTGTTGGTCCGAGTTGGTTTTGTACAAGACATTTCGTGACTTTTGAAGAGATATAGGCCACACATATGATGAAATAGTACAGAATTTGCAAAATTTGCAATATGTTCCTTGACATGTTGATTGCCAACCTGTGCCTACAAATGCTCGAGTAGAATCCAACGAAGAAGAAGAAGATCCAATTCCACAGAGAGATTCCAGGAAGCATGAATGGGAGATCATATGTGGATTATATAAAAATCAATTTATAAATTATAATGAGTTTGAGATGCTTGGACATAGGGATCTTGATCGTATGAATGATTGGAACACTGCTTTTGTAGATGAAGAGACCTCCAGTCGTGCAATTCATTTCATCTCTGATATGCGAAAATTGAAAATGATTTCTACTAATCAACATGCAAAGTCTTACTCAATTTATAGTTTGGGGGATAAGCAAAGAATATCATACGATGTTATCCTTGAGCATTATAGAACGGGTGTTGATCCACTACGCATGATAATCCAAGGAACTGCAGGTACCGAAAAGTCATATTTGATTGGAGCCATTAAAAATACACTTGAAAATCTCTCTCATCCAGGGAAAAGTCCATTACTTCTTCTGGCTCCTATGGGGGCGGCAACTTTCAACATATCTGCAAGAACAGTTCATTCTGCACTTCATATACCGATCAAAGAAATTAATCCTTTACGAGGACCAACTTTAATTAACTTACAGGAAGAGTTGAGGAATGTTAGATATATTTTGATCGATGAAATGAGTTTTATTGGAAAAAATCTATTAATCAAAATAGATTCAAGACTTCGTGAAGCCTTCCCAGAAAATGCTAATATACCTTTTGGTGGAAGATCGATTATATTGGTCGGTGATTTGGGACAATTTACACCTGTCCTGGATAAGCCGATATATGCATTGGAAGGTATTGCAAAAGAATTGTGGAACACATTCACAACAGTTGTGACCCTCGATACTGTGTTTCGACAGAATGGACAAAGCAATGAAAAAATATATTTTCGTAATGTGTTAATGAATATTAGAGATGCAATTCCAATGATAGAGGATTGGAAATTACTGATGACTCGTACAGATACTTCCTTACATGCTACAATGAAAAAGTCCTTTGATAAGGCGATCCATTTGTTTGCGACAAATGATGATGTAAACTGTCATAAGAAGCGTTTAATAAGAAGCCTAAACTGTCCCATTGTGACCAATATTGCTACATCTGTAAGAAGCAACTATTCTATGGAAGGAGATGAAGAAGGGTTGGAACTTGAATTACTTATAGCCATAGGAGCAAGGGTAATGCTCACATAAAACCTCTAGACTGATGTAGGACTCGTCAATGGTGCTCTTGGAGTTATACGACAAATTGTATATAACCCTGGAAGTTCTTCTCCAGAACCACCCACGTATGTTTTAATAAAATTTGATAATTATGTGGGGAGACCATGGGATGAATCGTTTCCTCAAGTTTTTCCTATTACACCTATCGAAAGAGGTAATAAAAAACAACTTCCATTGAAACTCGCTTGGGATTTAACAATCTATAAATCACAAGGATTGATATTGGAGAAAGTTACTATTAGTATTGGAAAGCAAGAGAGGCAGGGTATGACATTTACAGCAATATCTCGAGTTAAAGATTTGGCAGGTCTACGATTTCAACCTCCATTCTCATATGACTGATATGAGAAGATGTCAAAACTACCAGGTGTGAAGATAAGAAAAGAAGAAGAAGATAGATTGAGAATGATCACAATGTGAACCATATTTTCATTTATTTAATCCTTACAAAATTATTGTTTCTATTTTTCCAGTTTAACAATTTACTCAATCCTTAATACTTATTACTTACATTATGATAATCCTTGTAAATGTATCTATGTTTCAAACTTAATCTATTCCTTACAATGCTGATCAAACTCCAGTTTTGTGTCGCTACCCACGACTAAAACCAGCCTAGATCCAAATCCTAGGTTCTATCAAGCGCCGAGAGGGATCAAATCTCCTGAGGTGCAAACCTCTTCTCAGATATTGCACTCAAGGAGCTTTTCGAGGAGAGGTTTGCACCTCGGGAGATTTGATCCTTCTTGGCGCTTGATAGAGCCTAGGATTTGGATCTCGGCTGGTAATACTAACATCACACACACACACACACACACATATATATATCGGAAAAATAATAGAACCATATGTCCACAGTGTTGTCAAATCGATGAAGTCTCACAATCAAACAAATACAACATATAATAGTAGTTCAGGTAGCAATGTCAAAATGGGGTGTTACATCTTGCTTTGGCAAAATAGGATTTACATGCTTTCATTTCTTGCTTTAATAGAATAGAACATCCAAATTTCTTAGGTCATTTCATGATTTCCAGTTTCCTTAGAACAATACTTCATGTTTTATTAGAGTACCCTTTAGAATACATAGGACACTTAGAAAGACGAAGATTATCTCATAGTGCACATACACTGCTGAGTACCTCTCAAGTTTGTACGCTCCCTGGTCGATATTTAAACTATACTTCTGGTATATATACCTCAAACAAGGTACACATTCCTGGAGTCCACCACACTTATATGGATCACAACCAATTCAAGAACAAGCAAGGTTGTTCCCTGCTAACTTGTTCTAGATTAACAAGATGGACTATCTAGCTCCAAAAAAGTCTACCAGGAAAAAAAAGTCACTGAAATATGTCGTTCGCTATAGGTAAAGATAGTGTTCACTAATTGGATAAAATTTGCACATGAAATGGAGAAAATACACATGAGGAAGTTGTGCAAAACTTGAATGCAGTGGAAATTGCATGGACTTGAATGATTAGTAACCAAATCAAATTATCTAGTGTCAATTCCCTAAATCAATTTCTCCCTTGCCAAGGAACAAATCCATGGCCAATTCAATAAAAGCATAGAAAAAAATGCAAAATTCAAATTAAAAATTAAAATAGAAATGGAGATACAACTACCTAGTGGTAACCATAAGGCAAGAAATAAAGTCCATAGGAAAGTAGAACTAAGTATCAAATAATAAAGCTTTATGACTATGACTGAAAATGAATTTCCCAATAGAATTGAAAGACAATGCATCCTTCATTATATATACGATACACACATCATCAAAACAAACATATTTACATTCTATGATAAGGTAGTAACATTTAGTTGTAATACTCTTAGAACGAGGAAAGGCACATTTGCCACAAATTGATATAATCCATCTTTCCCAAAAAAAACATTGATAATTTGTATTTTCTAAACCACATGGATAAGAAACTACTTTAAAAGAATACTAAAGGCCAAAATCTATTGAACTTAAAGAATTATGAACTGGTTCGTACACCAGATCATAAAAAGCAATATAGTTTTCAATTACATATGTTTACATTGGATGGAAAACAACAATATCCTTTCAGGATTTGGATGGACCGAAGAACATTGGTTAGTTCCCTCTCTCATGTTGAAAGGGAAATGTTTAGATCTAAATTAAATCTTAGAGACCCAATTGTTGTAATATACAACACAAAATTGCCAACGAAACTAATACTATGATTAGTAGAAAGTGATCATATAGTGAAAGAGCAGTTCATTGATAACACAACCATAACAAGCACACAAGATATTCCAAAATGGAGCTTTAAATCACAATTCTCAACTAAAGAAACAAGATTTGAGTTTTTTTCAAGATGTTTGTAGACTATGCCTCAAAATTTATCTTTTTTGCTTTCTATTATCTAAAAAAATGCAATTACAAGGGTTTCATCAACGTAATCTATTCTCATAAAACACAGACATGCCAAAGAGAGTATTGGCCTTGTTAGCAACTTAACCCTAGTATTAAAGTCCTAATATCACCTTAACAACCTTTTAATTACTTTACGGTTGTAAGGTGGTTGCAAGTAAATCTTGTATAAATGTAGTATTCATGAATATGAAAGGTAGATGAGCTAAGGCCTTCTTTCCGCCATTTTTTTTATTGGTCTTCTTGGTATTCTTGTTTATCTAATTTATATCAATTTAGTATCAGAGCAAGGTTATGATCGCAATGGACCTTGCGCATTTATGATCTAAATAATGTTAGAATATGTAATGATGACTCATGTGGTATTGTTGGTAAAATATCATTAAAAGGCATAATAACTCTAATATTATAAAATAGAGTTATCCCACATGCATCATGTAATTAATTCTCTTATAACCATTCTTTATATAAAGGAGGTGTAAATCTATTTATCCCACATGTGTTATCAGATGTAAATATTCCACACCTCTTGGTATATAATAGAGGTGAAGGAGACACTTTTGGGTATGTTGTGATATATTGTGAAATCACACATCTCATGTTGTGTATGTCATTTGTACACTCATCATTGTAACATGAAGTGAAGATGGAGAGTGATGCATATGTGGAGATTCCTTGTAATATAAGATGGAGATTTGTAATGAATATAGAAGACCAAGCCTTCCGTGGATGTTTCCCCATTTGGGGTTTTACCACGTATATGTGGTGTATTGTTCTCTTGTTTTCTTGTCTCTTATTTCTTACATGATTATTGTTGCTTGTATGAATAGAAAGCTAGAATAGTAGGTATTTGCTATTTATTTACATGTTAGTGTAAATGTATTGTTATATGTTAATGCATATTCTTAATATTCTAACATGGTGTCAGAGTTAGTAGTTATGCTCTACCTTATTTGGTATTTCTTTGAATTTTTTTTACAAGCAACAATTCTTCATTATTGAGAGTTGGGTCCTCCATATTTTGTAGATTTGGTTTCCGATCTATCATACCCAAGTGATAGTTTTTTATATCTAGTCATTTCAGTGCAAGTTTGAGATTTGTTTACAAACCCTAACCCTCACCTTTAACTTTTAGAAATTTTGTAGATTTTCTTTAAGTTCTCTTGATTTTTTTCTGTAGATCTGAACTAAAATTGATTGTAGACTAACTTTCTATCAAGGATCTATTTGTTTTGTAGCAGATTTGGTTTGTTTTTTGCTCTAGGTGTGTTTTTTGTTATAGGTTTTCGTTGGTGGTCTAAATATTTCTGGTTTTGATATTTTTGTTCATTTTTGGGCTATGAAAGGTGTTCCATTATGTCTAGAATGTTGTTTCTAGTGGGAGACACTTTTTGTTTCACTAAAAAGGGTTTCTATTTTCCCAAGATATGCCATTTTACTAGATCCAAAGGTTTTGGGTAGCTTTCGACATATACTTTCCCTATACACAACAAATGATCGTAATACCTGTGTATATATGCACCCTATAGTGAAAAAATGTGAATATGCCCCTTTTTTCAATGAAAATTTTGTTTTTTGATGATTTATTTTCACTATTTTATGTTGCAAGGTTATAGATCTCTCTGTTAGTGGCTGTTAGGGTTCTATTTCAATGAGAAATTTATGGTTTTATTCATCTATTTTCTTGAAATTCTTGTCATAAGATTCTTATTCTCTTTGTATTAGGCTTTATGTTCTTAGTTTATTTACCATGTTACATAAGTTGTCTTGTTCCTATTTTACTTGTCTCTAACCTTCTTGTGTGGAAGATGTTTTAACATTTTCGGGGGCATGGATCTCTAGTATGGTAATGGCAACATCAATAAATGAGCCTATTCTTAGGACTTAGTTTCTTGATGGTTATATATATATATATATATATATATATATATATATAAGTGATATCATTGTTTTATTTGATCAATGTTTTGCTCAATATTCTAACATAGTCTTACTCTTCTAATAATGATGATGCTTCTAACATGGTGTCATATTTTGTTGGATATTTTATCTTGGTACCATGTGATGCTCTCTCATTATATGTTGTTGCTGACCCTTGTTGTGTAAAAGCAATTTCATATACTCATCTATCTTTCATATGTCATTTCAAGTATTTTTTCTTGTGTAAGTATGGGCTTATCATGCTTATTATATGCTTTACTCTTGGAAGTTCTTTTTTGCAGATTAGCTTTTTATTTACTTCACTTTCTCCATATGGATATTTGTGAAGTGTTATGGGTTGGCTTGATTCTGCCATTCCTTCCTATCTTGAGCATATTGCTGTGGTTATCTCTAGCTCTTCAACACTGTTCTTATTTTTAGATTATCCTTTTTCAACAACAAAGTTGAAACCTTTTTTTATCCGGGGTGGCTAAAGTTGTAATTAAGAAGGAATTTAATGCAATCAAATGCATATTATATCACCATTTTCCAGTAATAATGTATGAAATGAACTTCCACCTTCTACTATAAATTCATGATGATTATTTGTAGACCAAACATTTCGATGGATATCTCTATGGTTATTGTATTCATGATGAGGTATATTGTTCTTGCATCTTTCAACTTGGTTGTGAAGACTTTCTACTTGGCACATGTTTCGATGGATAGGCCATTCGAGTTTTGTATTCACAATGTAATATTCAATAGGGTCCTTTGATGACTATATGTTGGAAACATTTTGATGTATAGCTCTAGGGTTGTTATATTAGTGATGCAGTCTATTGCAAAGTTATTTAATCTATCAGTTGGGCGATGATTGTCTACTTGCCACAGTTTCTTGTATTGGCCATCAAATATTTCTATACACTGTTGTGGTGTTCTACAAGATTTCATTGTACAACTTAGCTTGGATGCAGTTCCATGATTCAGTGAGAAGCAGTTATTATCTTCATCAAATCCATGAGGGGAAGTGGGTTCTTATTTGCATCTTATGGGGAATTCTGGAAGTTGTCATCAAGGGGGATGTTAGTGTCGTTCCACCTTTCTCCATTTTTATTCTTTCTCCTAGTTATAATTAACGAGGTGTGTTAGAATATGTAATGATAAGTTGTGTGGTATTGTTGGTAAAATATCATTAAAAGGAATAACTAACTCTAATATTATAAAATAGAGTTACCCCACATGCATCCTGTAATTAAATATCTTATAACCATTCTTTATATAAAATATGTTGAAAGCTATTTATCCCAAATGTGTTATAGAATGTAAATATTCCATAACTCTTGGTATATAATAGAGGTGAAGGAGACCATTTTGGGTATGTTGTGATATATTGTGAAATCACACATCTCATGTTGTGTATGTCATTTGTAAACTCATCATTGTGACATGACATGAAAATGGAGAGTGATGCATAAATGGAGATGTCTTGTATTGTAAGATGGAGATTTATGATGAATATAGAAGACCAAGCCTTCTGTGGATGTTTCCCCATTTGGGATTTTACCACATATATTTGGTGTATTGTTCTCTTGTTCTCTTGTCTCTTATTTCTTACATGATTATTGCTGCTTGTATGGATAGAAGGATAGACTAGTATATCTTTGTTATTGATTTACATGCTAGTGTAAATGTATTCTTGTATGTTTATGCATATTCTAACATGGTGTCAGAGCTAGTTTTTATGCTCTACCTTCTTTAGTAATTCTTTGAATTTTTTTACAAGCAACAATCCTTCATTATTGAGAGTTGGGTCCTCCATATTTTGTAGATTTGGCATCCATTCTATCATACCGAAGTGGTAGTTTTTTAGATTTAGTCATTTTGTTGCAAGTTTGAGATTTTTTCCAAACCCTAACCCTCGCCATTAATTTTCAGAAATTTTGCAGATTTTCTTCAAGTTCTCTTTATTTTTTTGTAGATCCGGATTAAAATTGATTGTAGATTAACTTGATATCAAGGATCTATTTGTTTTGTAGCAGATCTGATTTCTTTTCAGCTCTGGCTGTGTTTTTGGTTGCAGGTTTCCGTTGGTGGTCAAAATATTTCTAGTTCTAATATTTTTGTGCATTTTTGGGCTGTGAAAGGTGTTCTTGCGTCTAGAATGTTGTTTCTAATTGGAAATACTTTTCATTTCACTCAAAAAGGTTTTTGTTTTCCCGAGATACATTCATTTTACCAGATCCATGGGTTTCAGGCAACTTTCAACATATATGTGCCCTATACATAACAAAGGAGCGTATTACCTAGGTATATATGCACACTTTAATGAGAAAAGGTGCTTATGCCCCCTTTTTAGTGATTTGTTTTTGTCATTCGATGATTCCTTTTCGTTAAATTTTGTTGTAGGGTTACGGATTTGTTTGTTAGCAACTGTTAGGATTTGATTTCGGTGAGAAATTTATGGTTTTATTCATATATTATCTTGAAATTCTTGTCATGATATTCTTGTTCTCTTTGCATTAGGGTTTATGTTCTTAGTTTACTTATCATGTTTACAAAGGTTATCTTGTTCTTGTTTTACTTGTCTCTAACCTTATTGTGTGGAAGATGTTTTAATGTTTGCAGGGGCATGGATCTCTAGTATGGTAATGATGACATCAAGAAATGAGTTCCTATTCTTAGGACTTAGTTTCTTGATGGCTATGTTTTCATATATATAAGTGATATCATTGTTTTATTTGATAATTTTTTCGCTCAATATTCTAACATGGTCCCACTCTTCTAATAATGATGATGCTTCTAAGATGGTGTCATATTTTGCTCAGTCTTTTATCTTGGTATCATATGGTGATCTATGATGATATGTTGTTACTGACCTTTGTTGTGTACAGGCAATTTCGTATGCTCATATATCTTTCATATGTCATTTCATGTATTTTTTCCTGTGTAATTATGGGCTTATCATGTTGATTATATGCTTTACTCTTGGAAGTTATTTTGTGCACATTAGTTATCTATTTACTTCACTTTATCCTTATGGATATTTGTGACGAGTTGTGAGATGGATTGATTTTGTCATTCCTTCCTATCTTAAGCATATTGTTGTGGTCATCTCTGGTTTTTCAACATTGTTCCTATTTTCAATTTATCCTTAACAACAACAAAGTTGAAACCTTTTGTTATTCGGGATGGTTGAAGTTGTAATTAAGAAGGAATGTAATGTAATCAAATCCATATTATATCACCATTTTCCAGTAATAATGTATGAAATGAACTTCCATATTCTACTATAAAGTCATGATGATTATTTGTAGACCAAACATTTCAATGGATAGATATGTGGTTCTTGTATTTGTGATGAGGTCTATTGTTCTTGCGTCTTCCAACTTGGTTGTGAATACTTTCTGCTTAGCACATGTTTCAATGAATAGGAAATTCAGATCATGAATTCGCAATGTGATCTTTAGTAGGGTCCTTCAATGACTTTCTACTGGAAATATTTTGATGTATAGATATGAGGTTCTTGTATTAGTGACGCGGTATGCTGCAAAGTTCTTTCATATATCAATTGGGTCACAGGTTGTGATGATTGTCTGCTTGCCACAATTTCTTGTATTGGCCATCAGATATTTCTATACACTATTGTGGTGTTATGCAAGAGTTCATTATACAGCTTAGTTTGGATGCAGTTTCATGATTCATTGAGAAGCAGTTGTTATCTTCATCAAATCCATGAGGGGAAGTGGTTTCTTATTCACATCTTATGAGGCATTCTAGAAGTTGTTATCAAGGGGGATGTTAGTGTCATGCCACTTTTCTCCATTTTTTATTCTTTTTCCTAGTCATGATTAAGGGGGAGTGTTAGAATATGCAATGATGACTTGTGTGGTATTGTTGGTAAAATATCATTAAAAGGAATAAATAATAAATAACTCTAATATTATAAAATTGATTTATCCCACGTGCATCATGTAATTAAATCTCTTATAACCATTCTTTATATAAGAGAGGTGGAAAGCTATTTATCCCACATGTCTTATCTGAAGTAAATATTCCATACCTCTTGGTATATAATAGATGTGAAGGAGACCCTTTTGGGTATGTTGTGATATATCGTGAAATCACACATCTCATATTGTGTATGCTATTTGCACACTCATCATTGTGACATGATGTAAATATGGAGACTGATATAAATGTGGAGATGCCTTGTATTGTAAGATGGATATTTATGATGAATATAAAAGACCAAGCCTTATGTGGATGTTTCCCCATTTGGGGATTTACCATGTATATCTGGTGTATTGTTCTCTTGTTCTCTCATCTCTTATTTCTAACATGATTATTGTTGTGTGCATGGATATAAGGCTAAAATAGTATATCTTTGCTATTGATTTACATGTTAGTGTAAATGTATTGTTGTATGTTTATGCATATTCTCAATACTCTAACAAATAATATAGTATTGGATGGTGACTCAGATATCAAGATTGGCCTTGAATTTGTTTTGGCGAAATATTTAAGAGATGAATATATAATATTTTTAGTATGAATTTTTGTGTAGCTATTGATATCATCTAAATAAATTTTAATAAGTTGCTTACATCAGTGCATTTTTGTGGATGTGAGGAGGCTTTAGAACAAAATAAACCCAATGTTTGGTTAGTAGAGGCACATGTCCCATTGTATTTGCATTAGTTGACCTTGCAGCACCATTTATCCTGAATCTGCATACAAACATGCATACAAACAAGAATGGAATCATTGTGCACATGAATGTGATCAATACCCTTTTCGATACAAACTTTCAATCCATGAATAAGATCCCAATATTCAGTAACATTATTTGTGGAGAGATGATATACACCATGAAATCCCCTTAACCCTTCATGACGGCAGATTGTGAACAAAGCTCCCTTTTGCATCGAAAAGTTTTTGAACAGTAAATTGTGAAGTAAAGTTTACTTTTGCATCATTTTTTTAATCGTAAATTTTGAAAAGAAAACCTCATTGTCTTGAAAGTATGTGGTAGGTCCCAAAACATGTAACATTGTATTCCCAAGAATAGTGCCATGGATCTTCCTATCCGTGGAGATTGATTCCACCACCATTGTTACTTGCTCTCTTCTACGCATGGATAATGTGTTAAACAAAGTTCATGACGTTTTATGGTCTTTGGAGGGACTTAAGGCGTGGGATAACTGGCACTCAAATCGCTCCACTTTTTTGGCGATTTGTTCCCTAGATCCGGTTATAAAAACCGGCGGAATCATAGTTCCACCCCATTTACTGCGGAACTATGCTATAGAACTGTGCCCTTAGGAGTTTTGGGCCATTTTAAGACGACCCAGATCGTCGAAATTCCAAAAAAATAACAAGAAAGAGTGGAACTGTGCCTCGCCGGAAAATTTTCCGTCGCCGGTAGAGGCGATTTGAGTGCCAGTTATCACACGCCGAGACTTAAATTGACTGACTTGGTGTTTATGTTTTTTTATCAATTAGTTTATCAACTTGAGACAGTTCTTCTCATTTGGAAATGCGGAATTTGTTATTAGTAGTTTCTTGGCTTGGAAAGAGTCTCAGTCTAACATTCACATATTGAACTAGATTTGCCAAGAAAGGATTGAGAATTACATCCCGGAGGTTTGCACTGGTTTGAGATAATCTAGAAGTAAAAGATATTTAAGGTTTCTTTGAGAAAAAGAGATTGTAAAAATTATGAACTGAAGAAGTTGTTTCATTGTTGTAGCTTGAAGAATATTGTGTTGTTGGTTGCAGATTATCCATAAAAGCAACATATTATTGTGTTTAAAGGTATTGTTGAGATTATGAAAGCATGTATCGGCACCGAGAGAATTGTTGCTCATATTTGCTGCTCATAATTGTTTCCAAGAAAATGTTTCCTGTGTCAGGCATTGCATTCAGAAGTGGCAGCCATAAAACATTGTAAAAATCCATGTATAAAGCACGCATTGATCTCTACGTTTTTGTTTTTGCTGCCACATTGTTGAGATGAAAAGGGCCACATAGAAAGTAAAATGAAATAGTAAATGATGCACGACATCTTAAGGGAGATATGTTGATGGCTCTATCAAGGTTTTTTTCTGAACAAATGAAGTTGGATTGGACCTAAATATTGATGTAAGGTTTGTGCCAACATAACAATGGTTTATCAACATGACCACTCCGATTCATTTGAGTGAATTTGCAACGTCCCTCCATTATCGTGAATTCAAAACACATTAATGAATTCATCATTACATTATATGGTTTCATATCTTTAATGGTATGCAAAGACAAATTTATGCAAGTTATGCCATTTTTTTAAATGGCACATTAAACTATGCATATGGAAAGGTTGTCGTAATAATTTGAGCCATCACAACCTCATGAGCGAGTTAAGCTTTCAATAAATTTCTATTCTCGCATTGTGATTGTAATGGGAGAGAGAATTGCATGATGTTGTAGGCTTATCAATAGAAGCATGAATCAAGAAAAGCTAAATCGCCGGTTTCAGATTAAATTTTAATTTTTGTAGGTGTTTAATGGTGAAATACATATGAGTTTTCCTCCTGATATGAAGATGATGGTATGAGTATATCATTCATTCAATAATATATATAGAGAGAGAGACCCCAATGAATATATCATTGTAACGTGACGCACGATATGTTTCTTGATAAATCATTGCTTGAACAAATAGTAAAGTTATGGTAGTTATTAGCAACAGTGTAAAATGCCACATTAACTTGTTTACTCCAAAGAATGAAAATAAGGTGTCACCTACCTAACATCATATATTCACATGTATCTACAAGTATAATGACACTTCGCCTATGGTTTTACATACTTGACACACAATAAAGGTAAATTGTTATAGATTCACATGTGATTAGCCAATAGAAATGATCTTAAAGTTGAACAAGGAGACCTTCAGAGAATAGTCAATAGAAATTAACTCTTTGTGAGAATCATTCTCACAATTAGATATTGATCTAATTTCTCACAATTAGATATCGATCTAATGATAAGAAGATGGTTTACATAGGGACTAGTGACCACTCTACATTTTACTATCCCCCTAATGGATAATGGAATGGTTGTAGTGGTATGCGAGTTACATGTACAACAAGATAATATAATGAACACTTGTCAATGTAAACCATGTGAATCTCACCTTTTGAATGATGTTACAAAAACAACAAGAGAAATAGCCGCAAAGTAGCTAGTCCCTGCTCCTAATTTTGTTTATTTGAATATATAAAAATAAAGTGAAAAAGTCAATGGGCACAATGATATAATGAAGATCTTATGCTTAATTGATGTACACGCAATAGTATGATCAAGGGTTTTGATGACTGAAACTAGCTTCTTTCTTTAGCAAACCTATAATATGTTAGTATTCCGACAGACGCTACCCTTTCTTTATCCCACCCATAACCGAGCATGATAGATAAAATATTAATTAGTCTAGAGTTCTGGATTTTAATGAAGACTACAAACTATTTTCGGCCTTACCACCCTTTTATATTCTACTTGGTTTCCACCTGAGATTCAAACTAGTAAACTGATAGAGTATGAGGGGAGTTACTATAAAATATAAGAGTTCTTATAATTATAGTTCTTAAGCTAAGTCTAGTTATTATATCTTCCTTATCTGGCAAGTTCCTATTGTTCCACCTATAGTTATATACGAATAGTGTGCTTTATATGATGGACTAATATACCATATACCACTTAACGTTATACCTTCCATTTGGAATATATCATTGAGGAATAGGCTAGTCAATTTCCTCCTACAAGAACATTAAATGAAACTGCTTCGAGTCCGAGAGATGATCATGGGCAGTCAATTCCATTTAGATTTTTCAGTTGCTCTCTCAGAGAACACGGTGTCTTCTTTTGTATCCAAAAGTAATCGACGTAGCACTTGTACAAGAGCAAATCTATGTTCCCCGCAACTGTGGAATTAATCGTGAGTGTTGTAGATTATGTAAATTATGGAGTAAATCTATGGTCTGATGGATATCAACCAAACTAGTTTGTGTAAATTCACCAATTTAATTTTGTACTTTCTCGTCAAGCCGAACTGAAGCTGAAAATGGTCCAAATATTTTTATTTGAAAACAAACACACCTCATGGCCATCTAGATGTACGAGGCCATCAAAAGCCTATGATGATAATAAAATTTAATGAGTATGATTTTCTTAATTAAGATAAAATTTTCGAAATAGAACATTTTGAAAAGTGCATATGGTTGATATACGAGATTAAAAATAAGTGGATATAAGCAGATAAAAAATAACACATTGCTTGGTTGAACAGCGTGGTAGCTCTCTCGCAGCGGAGTCTCGTTTCATGAAGATACCTTCTATTCATCAAAGATCATTGACATCTGTCCCTTACATTCTTAGACTCATACACATGTTCTTTACACCACCAGATGTCATTCTCAACTCCCGGTTCACTCTTTAATACCACCAGATGTTCTTTACACTATAGTCATTATATCTAATAATTTCAACATGCATATTCAATCAACGTGGAATTCAGAAATGATCAAAACTTAAAATGTAAATTTATTACTAAAAATGAAAACCAATTAGGAGGGATTTGTCTGCCACTGGGCCAGCTCCCACCAACTAAAATACATGAGGGAAATGACGGCATTTATTGCTTGTTGGTAAAGATTTTACTGACCACAAAGAGACTGCAGCCTTGTTAAAACCTAAGCTATATTCAAAGCTCAAACTTGTACCTTTGTATTATGAGAGCGAAACGAGGGCAACACAAAGTTAAGGTTGGTATTAAATAATCAAAGACAATTGGGCCAATACGATTAGCCTCTGCATGCCAGGAAAGTGGGGAATGAGGTAGAGAATAATAATTTTTACATGGACGGTGAGATGGCCACTTGGCGCTACATTTGTCCCAGCATTGAAAAACCTCAACCCCAAGTTCTTACCATTGGGGCCATTTGAACCTTGTTCACTTCAACCAGTGCTCATTTCTTGGAAAAGGTTATCGCAACCCAGAATTTAAGACTCATTAATCCCATCTTTGTTCACTGTACAAATACTGGAAAGCCCTTCTATGCAATTGTCCATAGGATTGATGTAGGGATGATGATAGATTTTGATCCCTTGATGACTGGGGATGTGTTCATGTCTGCGGCAACTACTGCTGCAGTGCATTCTGGGAAGATTTATGTGAGAGGGATTTCTCGTCTGCAATCACTTCCTGGTGGTGATATCGGTTTTCTGTCACCTATGTGATATTGTTGTGGGGAATGTGATACTTCCTCACCACACCACAGGTAAATCGCAGACTCATACAAACAACTCTTGCACACAAAGACTACAGGTTAATTTTACTTGATGAATATTATGAGTATAAGTTTGTTCGAGGAGAGCAATTCATCGAATCATGAATGTGCAACTTATCAATTTTCTCTCACTAACACAGAGCTGGTTGCGTGTTCGATGCCTTCCCATTTTCAATTACTAACATAGAGTTGGTTGGATGTTCAATGCCTTCCCATTTTCTTTGGATTGGATTGACGATGAGAGAGGAGCCATGATAAGCCAAGCATGGATGCCCTATTTATGAATGTTGGGAGATTGTTGGTTGTTGGTTTGATTTAGAGTATGCGAATGAGAATTTATAGACTTCTTTCACTTGGTGGGTACACCGTGATGCCTTTTTTGGAGGATAATTTATACACTTCTTTCACGGTCATGATACTTTCAGTCTCTTTATATTTCTTCTACTTCTTGTGCAACCCAGCAAATGCCAAAAGAGGAAAAATGAAGCACTTACATTAGCATTTTCTTCGTCAGCTTTCCAATGACTATATTTTAGCTTCTTATGCCTTTTTTTTGCTTGTGGCAGGGTTGATGATTGTTGGGAGGATTAGCCATGCCTCGGAGGATAAAACTCATCAGTACCATATCAAAGCAACAATTGTAACCTTTCTACCAATATGCATTCCTCGTTGACACGTTTTCGGTCTTCAACGAGCTTCAACAAGCTCTAGTGGCTGTGTTGTCAAGTATTTCATTTTTCTATGGATAATGATTGGGACCTGCAGCGTCTACCTATTGTTTCCAAACCAACTCCAGGATTGTTTCTCGGGTTCCCCCTTGTTTCTTATGCTTTCCAAGTTCTGCATTTATTTTAGTGTTTAGGAGATATATCTTGAAATGTATCAAATATTCCATTATTTCAGATGTGGGGGATCATAATCAGCATCTTGAACTTTGGTTTCTATTTTTTTTATTGACCTACTTATTTCATAAGCAAAATAATGACCTAAACATTGCCCATCCACCTCTTGATGCACTCGAGCTGAAGGATGAGTTGCCTTTTAATTTGGTTACGAATTTTGTACAACTAAATATAACTCTTTAGGTTTCTTCGATTTGTTTAAACTCAGAAAAAATCTCCATTTCACGAATTAAACTAATTAGTTATTTTGAATTCAAGGTTCCATAAAACTAAGTATCATTGTAGCGCGGTCCAGCGTCCACTTAAAGCAATAAACAAATCAATTTGGCAGCTACTGCTCTTCTTCATATGAAACTAAAAACACAAAGTAAATAGACGCATTTAATTTGCGCCTACTCATTGAAGAATAAATAAACGAGGTACATATAGAGTAGCCAACGTTATGAAAAGGTTAGCTCGCGTTGTTTTCCAACGTTGATGGGTGGAGATCGATGCTGCTCTTCAAAAACCATGAGCACACTTGAAACTATAATAGAGTGAAAGGTTAGGGATAATACTTGAAAACACTTTTGAAGACATTTAAAACAAATACCATATGATCTTCTGAGAAATCGTTCTTTGCTTCTCAAGGAGAAATGGAGGTTTATGATCCTTGTTCTAGGCGTCGCTCAAAACATTGGCCACACATCCAGTAACTACAACTTCCATTGGATTTCACGAGAATCAGAGAGCGTTAATCCGAAATGAGAGGCGCAAGGCAGCAGCTTAAAATTTCTCTTCAGTAGACCACAAAATCAGCAGCAGGATAAGGATTTCACCTGGAAATTACACACCCACCAAGAACCTCACACCAATAATGATGAAATAAAGCTTGACAAATGCATAATGGTTAGGGCAAGCCTAGAGCCGTTGATGAGTCCTTGTATTCATCCATTTGAAGCCCTTGTCAATGTAACCAGGCTGTCCAATCCATCTACACGGGGCTTTTATGGTGCAATGAAAAACGCAAACTACTGATAGATTTAAAAAATGCTTGCTTACTCATCAAAGAATGACAGACGCTCGAATGGACTTGTCTCAAAAGATGGCGGGTGACATGGTATGTTCAATCAGTTACCGTCAAAATCTTCGTTACAGTTGTCTAAGTAATGAATCCTAATCCCATTCAAATGGCGCGACTTTGCCTATATCTCATAGTCCACTCAATCTCTCTTAAGGCTATATATAGTCTCAACTAACCCTACAACCCAGTCAAAAATTAAAAAATATCCATGTAACACGGCATAGAGAAAGTTATTTTTTAAATATTAAAACGAGAACTGAGCCTTGAGCCTTGCATGCACGCAGCCTGCATGTGGGCGACGTGTATACATCTAGGCGAAGAGGGAATTGTGAATACGTGTATACATCTAGGCAAAGAGGGAATTGTGAATACGTGTATACATCTAGGCAAAGAGGGAATTGTGAATAGGTCTCAAATCCTAGAAAATTTCATTCCTGCATTTTCAGTAGTCTTCGAGAGACTGTTTTTATTTGCTCGGTGTATCTGTGGGTCATCCTCAAACTCCCTGGAATCCCCCTCTATGAGAATTTTATTGAGGCTCTCTTCCATTGATTTCAACCGCTTGTAAAACAACAGGGTAACCTCCCCTAGATCGCACAAATGCTGGGGAAGATTTGTCAGCTCTGTTGGTAGCTCTATTGGTCGTTCAGGGAGCATAGAGACAATTTTTTGGACAACGTCTGCAGGAATTTGTTGATGGGTTGGCAATATTTTTTACCAGCCATAAAGTCAGAAACCCTAACGGAAGTGGGTTGGTTCAACAATGAAATATGCTTGGTTACTCCATTTGTATGGGAGGGAGGGCACAAAACTGGTTATTCTATCAGTTAAAATAACTGTGTTCTATATAATACCTTAGTCATGTTTCTGCTTTGCATAGAGGCTTCTATTTATGCTAATAGCCGTGGATTGTTATGGCTATCGTAGAATTTAATGCTCAGCCAACTGATTGCTCTTTTTTTAAATTGGATTTGTCTTATTGTTTACAGCTTGGTGGTATTCATTTTCAGGCTTTTGCATTAGGCATTTTAGCGATGGTTTCCAACCACTGTATTTTATCTTCTTATGCCTTATTTTTTTGCTTGTGGCAGGGCTTGATGATTGCTAGGAGGAATGGCAATGCCTCAGAGGATAAAACTCATCATCAGTACCATATCAAAGCAACAATTGTAACCTTTCTTACAGTATGCATTCCTCATTGACGCATTTTCGGTCTTCAACGAGCTTCTCCAGTGCGTGGGTGAACTGACAGATTCTGGTCTGCACAACCCCTCAATCTTCACCTAAATTGTAGGTACTTCCATCATCCTTATGTTTTGCATCCAAAATTTTGAGCAATGCCTATGTGTAACAAGAATTTTGGAGAGAAATGTTCAATTGTATAGTGTTTTGTATTTCCAGTACTATTCTCTCTTGCATTGCAGTAAGTCTAAATAACATCCTAGTTAAACACACAAAGAAAATTAATTCTATAGAATGACAAAGACACCTTAACAGAGTTTGTCAAGTAATTTCTTTACCTTTGATTATTATTGGTAAAATCCAAGCAGAGTTACATATAGAAAGGGAATAGTGTATTTGTGTTCTCGCTTCTGTATTCTAGCAAAATGTCCAGAAAGTCTTCCGTCTTGCCACAACTGTCCTCAGTTCTGCCCTCTCTTTTAGTCTGGAGGTGAGCCTCCACAGATCTATCCAGCAGCCCAAATACAATGCTTTCATTGCAGAAATGGAAAGTAATCAACCAGGTTAGGCTTTCCTCCTGTTACCATCAATTTGGTGACCATTTCCTTGAATTCTTTGGCGGCCTGAGAGTCTCTTCCGAACATGTTTTGAGAAAAAATCAAGTTTCCCAACGGATTCAAGCTTGTAAGAAACACAGTGTGCCCGATATTCACACCCTTGGCCTTGTAGAATCCTCAAAAATGGATTGAATGGTGGAAAAGACTTGATCTCTTCTCAGATGTTGCAAAGCCTCCAGTCTCTTGATGTGAAGATCGGTGTTGCAGAATATTCAAAGCATATGCCAACGAGGCCCGCAGTTGCTTCATGCCAAGGAAGAGTCGCTCTAGTAGAAGGACTTCGCTGCTTCTATGACGGTGCGTCCAGAAAATACTTTGTCCAGAAGGAGGAAGATTATCCAGAAGCATTCAGAATTCTCGAGATGCTTCTTTGACAGTTCGGAAGCATCCAGAATTCTCACGTTGTTTCTTTGTCAATTCAGGCCCGTAATGTTCTTAATTGTAACCAAATGCACCAACTACATATATGACAGATTAATTATTGCATGAATTTAATGGTTGGTCATATCACGTCACAATTTTCAAAGATCAATTAATTGTAATCCATACGTGGTATGCTCTTATTTTTTTTAAAATTTTTATTATTTTTATAATTGGATAATTATTTTGCACACCAGGGGAAATTAGTCAAATCTTGGTAATGGACCAATTAAAAAATAGATATTCTTTAAAAGAAATATTTTTTTTTTTAATTTAGAGAAATCATAATACCAAAAATCCAGAAAACTTTGTAATCTTTAAAAGAAATATTTTTTTTTAATTTAGAGAAATCATTTTAATACCAAAAATCCAAAAAACTTTATGTAACATTAAATTAAAAAAATTAAAACAAACCAGTCAATGAAGCATGGCGACCTACCGATAGCTATAATCCCTGCGGAGCAGGGACTAATAATTATAGCCTGACGTGAAAATTTAAGTACAGAGAGGTAAAAGAACGCTGATTGTTTTTTATATCAACCAAGAAACTTTCATTATACCAACTGACTTCATTCAACCAAGAGAATGAACGACATTCTTCCATGTTCGTTTGTTTTGTTTAATCGACATCTCTACATTATGCATTTAGACTATAATTTTCAAGCTTACAAAATAATCATTGTTCAAACAAAACATGGGGTCCACATCATAACATTCGATTTTAAACTTTAATTGCTTTTCAAAGTTGGTAATCCCATGAAGACCAACTAGGCTTATAATTATTCATGGCTTAGTCCGCCTATCCATAACATCACACAATTCATTATTGTGTCACAATCCAACAATACGTCCACATTTAATAGTTTTTTAAGTTGATGATACTTTTCCTTGAATCTTATTTTATCTCGGGAGATTTAGATTGTAGAATAAGGTGCAATGTTTTAAAAGGAGCGGCGAGGAATAAGCACATTATTGTCAAGCCATTGGAACAAGTCCACGAAGACACCACCCAAACTGAATGCATTAAACAGATTTCTTGTTCCCAAGAAGCCCGCCGCTGGTGGGGAAATAAGACCCCAATTGGATTAGTCCAATCGTGTGTTAGATAATTGAGTTTGTAATAATGGAAAAAAAAAAAAAAAATTCAATGTCTAATGTAAAACTTTTGAAAAATGGAAAAAAAAATACTTAAATTTCCAATGTAAATTTAATGTTAAAATTAATAAGGACTCAATGTGAACTAAACGCTTTTTTTTCACATGAAAAGGTACTTAATACTGATAATAGTAAAAAAAAAATATACAAGCACCTTCTTAAAAGAGAGAGTCCACAACCAGTCCATACGGGCCCAAACAAAGAGAGATCCACCAACAATGGCACAAAATAAACAAAGAGATTGGTCAAATTACACCGGGCCAATCCAAAACAAAACCATAAAAGGAAGGACAAATCATAGAGCCACGAACCATAGTCCAGATTCGTACACGGATCAAAATCACAACATAAAGATGCCAAGTACAATAACATATCAAACGATAACTATCCATAATAAGAACCGGGAAAGAGGACCCCTGCATCAACCATACCCAAACGGAACTGAGTGTTCTCCGACTAGGAGATCAAGAACCTACAAAAAAGGTTGGGCAGCACGACACAATGTCAAGGATGAAATAAACCCAGCAGACTCAGAAAAAAGGCAAGGATGACTGGTCCAGTAGCTGATTGTCACCCCACTCCTCAAAGTAAATGGTACCCTCCGGAACCGATAAAGCCCGCTTGGATAAAACATCAGCCAAAGTATTGTGTTCTCTAAACACATGTTCAAAGGAAATTTGACCAAAGCAATTTATCAAACAGCGAGTGTCCCTCAGCCAGTAATCTAGCTGGATTACTTTTAGAGCACATTTCGATCGAGCCCAAGAAATAATTACCTTTGAATCCCCCCGAACCAAGTGGAGAGGAATATTGTGAACTGATGAGATATGCAGAAGTAGCCATAATGCAATAAGTTCACTCTTGGTATTGGTGCCCATACCACAATTCATCCAAAAATGAAGCGAATGGGAAACCGAGGAGACTATAACAACCCCAACTCCACTGTGGCACGACGCAGATTGGGAGGCACCGTCAAAAGCACCCCAAGGAAAGGTAACAACAACATATGGAGCAGGTCGAGGGGCACGACTTCTAGACTCACCACCCTTCGAGAGTAACCCCAAAGCCTCACGGAAACATGCCACCACCCGACCACAGAGCCAATGAACATTGGAGCTAGATTCTTCAAAAACAAGCAAGTTTCTTGCACGCCAGATTTCCTAGGCCGTGAAAACCGGCAGAATTATAGAGGATGATCCCACCGAAAACCCATGCCGAAAGTTATCCAGAAAATATGACCGGCTCCATGAGCAAGAACACCCAACATCCGAGCAAACACTAAGCCAAACAGACCAGGAGAAAGAATAATTAAAGAACAGATGCTCAACAGTCTCCTCAACCACACCACACAAAACACATCGACCCGAGCCATCCCCCTCCTGAGTAGGTTATCCCAGGTGAGAATGCGATTGTCCAAGACCAACCACAAGAAACATTTTAGCGTAAGAGGGATGTGAAGTTTCCATACCGAAACAAACCACCATTGAAAAGGACGTCGCGACCGAGAGAACAAAGAAGAGTAGGCCGAATGAGCGGAGACCAATCCAGCCACAGAGTCCTAGGACCACACCAACCGATCCGGGCAGTACCCCAAGTGAATATTGGACCTCTTAAGCTACGAGGTGTACCTGGTCCATTCCACACCCATCCGACCCGTAAACCCCAACTGCTCAACATTGATCCAAGAGGAGCGAGCACTGACTGAATGAAAAGGAACAATATGATTGAGAGTGAAATAACCCTTTGATCTTAAAGCCAAAATTAGATCAAAAGATAATTTAAAGTCACAAGGACCACCCAGAATAGGATCTTCACCTAATCTTATATGACAATCATTACTCGGAACCCATGACAGCCAGTTCGTAATCGACTGGAAAGCCTCCAATAGGCCATTCCACATGTTGGAGGACACCCTAGGCTTCGGCTGGCCAAAATGAAACCATTGGGAGATCAACAGATTCTTAATATACTTGTCTTTAATGATCGATCCCCAGAGAGAGTCCACAGTCAGTGCTCAACAAAGACTTTTGGCCTTGAGAGCGATGCCAAAAACCTCCACATTCTTGATACCCCAACCCCCGCATGAGAAAGGTTGGGCCAGTGCCTGCCATCTGACCAAACGGAATCGACGATTATTACCACCCCCTTCCCAGATGAATTTGAAGATTCTCTATCAAATCCCGGTAAGAACGGATTTTGGTACTTTGCACAATGAAAGCCAATAAATAGCTAAGTTCTGAAGCACTGATTTAGCCAGAGTGATGCGACCCCCTAATGATAACCACTTCCAACACCAGTGATCAATTCTTCTGTCAAATCGTTGAAGTAGCCATCTCCAATCCTGTATCAGATCACAGTTCGGTTTGATGAAAAAACCCAGGTAGGTAGTACCCTCCTCCAGATTTTTACAGTTGTAAGGCAGCAAGAACTGTAATTGGGATAAGAAATCATCGTTCACCTCATAGAAAAGAAGAGCGGATTTTTCATTGCTAATGAGCATACCCAAAACTTTGCAAAACATATCTAGGATTGCTTTTGTCTCCACCCATTCCGCCAAAGTACCCCCCCCATATAGCATCACATCATCCACAAATAACGTGTGGGTGATCACAGTATGTGGTGCAGCCAATAATCCCAGAATTTTCTGCTCATTCCAACCCTTAATAATGAGCTTACTGAGCCCTTCAATAACCAAGATGAACAGAAGGGGTGAGAGGGGACAACCCTGCCTTAGTCCCCGCGAGCTTTTGAAAAAATCAGAGATTGTGCCATTAATGATAACTGCAAAATTTACCGAAGTAACACATGCCATGATCCATTTCATAACCCCCTAGGGGAGACCAATTTGGATCAAAATTAATTTAAGAACGGACCATTCCACCCTGTTATATGCCTTCACCAAATCCAGCTTCAGAAGGATAGCATTTATGTGTTTTGTTTTAATAGAATGAAAAGCCTCATAAGCCACAACCACAGCGTCCAAAATTTGACAGTCATGAAGAAACCCGAATTGTTCTCTTGAAATGAACTTTGACAGTCCCAATTTCAATCTAATAGCAATGATCTTAGCAATGACCTTATAAATTAAATTACACAGGGAGATCGGTCGAAAATCATTAAAACTATCAGGATGAGAAGACTTAGGAATGAGAGTTAGAAAAGTGGAGTTGATCGCACCTGAGACCGAACCCCGAATTCTTGATTCTTCCACTGCCTTGAGGATATCCTAACCCATAATATCAAAGAAATGGAGAAATAATTCCACTGACCACCCGTCCAGCCCCAGAATTTTATCTTTGGCAAAGCCTTTCAGGATCGACTCAATTTTAGAAAGAGTCACAGGTGCAAAAATGCAATCACCCTCCTCCAGAGTGAACATCCGCGGATATTCCTTTATAACCTTGAACTGATCAAGCAACGAACACGAACCAGGGTCGCTGAAAATGATCCAGAAATGATTAATCCCAGCCAGATGCAAATCCTCTTGAGATGATATTTTCCTCCTAGCAAGATCATTTAGTTCCCAAATCGCATTCTGATTTTTCCGGGAGTTAGCGAATTTATGAAAAAATTTAGTGTTATTGTCCCCCGCTTTAATCCAGAGGGCACGACTCTTTAGATGCTAAGATTCCTCCTGAAATTTGAGAAATTTTGATTTTTTTCCCTCAAGGTCAGACAGTTTAAGAAGAGCCGGGCCCTAAATAGGAGAGGTCCGATGAGCAGATAAAATTGCCTCAATCTCAGTCTCCACCGCCGATAGTTCCATAGCCAACTGTTCCTTATGCAGTCATTCCCAAACAATGATGTGTAATTTGAGATGTTTCAATTTTTTTACCAGACTATCCATAGCAGAAAAACCATCCGTCGTAACCATATTTAGCCAAAAAGTCGA
The DNA here is from genome assembly GCA_027924585.1 of Larix kaempferi. Taxonomy (NCBI): domain Eukaryota; kingdom Viridiplantae; phylum Streptophyta; class Pinopsida; order Pinales; family Pinaceae; genus Larix; species Larix kaempferi. The sequence goes on from BSBM01001313.1 coordinate 1,614,916, forward strand.
TACCTCCCTGCAGAAATCCACCTCCAATAGCTAGGAGGAGTTGAACTTGAAAGGGTAAGTAGCTTTAGTATCCACCACTTTGAATTGAAAAAAAATAGGGATATGATCACTGATGCGGATGTCCTGGGACCACGATCTATATTTGGAGAAACATGACAATAGATTCTTAGAGATTAAGAAACGATCGAGTCTTTTAGCCACAAACTCCTCACCTTGACAACCATTCCTCTAGGTAGGAGCCAAAGGAGACGGAGAAATGTCCACCATATCTCGGGACGAGAACATATTATGGAAAAATGTACCCAAAGGGTCCACTTTTGCATGTCTACCCCAAACATCACCCACAATCCATGTGAAATTTAAATCCCCAGCGAGAATGAGATTTTTCAGATTCAGTAGATTATTTGCACAAGCTACCTCCCAAAAGGAGCGTAGCTCTAGATAAGGTCCATAACAGTTAATAAAATTTAGTTCCGCATCAAAGCCAACCAGGCGTCCAGAGAGAAGGATCCCAACGCTCATCACAAAGGGGCATAAATTTAAAACCAGCGGATTCCAGGCCGCTAACAGACCCCAGAGAAGCCTTCCGCGCTGATAGCACAAATTCTCCAGTTTTGTTTGAGTTTGGTAAAGAAAACACGAGCTTTTAGCTCAGATACCATAGTTTCTTGCAAAAGGACGATATCAGGATTATGTAAAAGTAGCAACCATTGGGGGCAAGCTATTTTGGGAGGCCCCCCACTCCTTGCACATTGAGAGAGAAATCATTTCTTCACCCTGGCAAGGGCTTTAATATCTCTATGCACCCCAGAATCAGTAGAAGGAGAGTCACAAATGATGCCCGAAGGGCCCGCCGGATTGTCAACAGGGTTTCTAATAGTACCACCCCTTCTGGCACTACGAGTTTTTATTGTAGAAATATCCATGGCAAGGCCCCCCTCCCGAGCACCTAGTACCAGTTTATTGATTGAAGGAGAAACAGTAGGCAGATTAGGATCCAACCCCACACCCATAGGTACAACCCAGTTTTTGTGATAACAAGGAATGGGTTTTTTTTTAACAATCTTAGAGAAAGAAGGCACATGAATGCACTTTAGTTGATCCAAAGGGGATGTGTCAAGAGGAGCCAAAGAGATTGTTTCCAAAATCGGCATCGAAACAGCAAGAGCGGGAGGGGAAACATGAACATCTAAGGAGATAAGGATGGTGTCGCTTGGAGACATACTCCCCAATACAAAACCCTCACTGGAGATATTAAAATCCGAGGGTGTGAATGAGATGTTAGGATCCGCCACGAATCTAGGAGAGGACTCCTCAGAAATGGAAAGGGCATTCAAAGCGGACCTGACAGAGGGATGTGACAGACCGTTGCAAGGAGGGGCATCATCAATAACCGGACCGGTTGACACAGACTTTTCAAGGTCTAAAGAAATGATAAAAGCTTTTTCAGATTCATTTAAAGAAAGGAAAAAGGATGGGTCGTAGGATTGGAGCTTACCCAGAATGTCCGATGCCACAGATAAAGGAGGGGAAATGAGATTGGAGAACCCATCCAACGAGCCTGCCACGTCCAAATCATGATCACTGAGATCATCAGACGACCAATAGGCCTCGGCTTCCTCGGCCGAAGAAGCATCAACATTCACGGCCGAACCCGAACAGTTCTGCCAAAGCTGCCCCACCTCCTTGCAGTTGGAACAACGGAAGGGAAAGCCCCAATAGTCGATGGTTTGGGCGAATTTTCATCCCCAGTAGTCAATGTGGAGGACATCGATGAGTCCAAGAGACATATCCACCTCAACCAAAATGCGTCTGATACGCTTATCCACCCCCAGGATAACATCCTTACCCAAGTGGAGGAAACGGCCCAAACGATTACCCACCTTCTCGAACACCTCCTGATTCCACATGGCAAGCAGAAAACCGGGTAGCAATACCCAAAGATGTCGCATCCGCATGGACACATGATTAGGGTCAAAATCTGTATACCATCTTTGCAACATGAGGTTGTCCGAACCCTTAAGCCATAGTCGCCTTAGGATCACATTAGCATGAGCCTCCTCCCTGAATTTGAAGCTAAACCATCCTTTGGATAAGATGGATACCGCGGGAGAATAGTTCAAAATTGGGGCCCAGGTGCACATAACCCATTTAACGATATCCTTGTGATGCATTGCATTATAGCTAAATTTCCCCACCAGACAAGTCATGTTTAGTTCCACAAGTTGCTTGAGGCCCATGTTGCGTCCGATGTTGATCCAATGCTCCCCCGGTCGACGATTCAGTTTCCTCTACTGAATGTTAACGTATCACAACCGGTGGGGCGGCCTTATCAGAAACCCCAAAGTTACGGTCCAAGCCACCGTTAGTACCAGAAGGGGCAACCACCTCTGAGGCAGAAATTTCAGATGCAGATGCTCGACCCGACAAACCAATACCAACAACCGAAGATTTCTTAGCTAAAGGGCCCTTACCGGCAGTTGGAGGTGGACACGGACGGGCCTTCTTTGCATGTAACCCACCTGCATCTACCTCCTTTTTACCTTTCAGCATATCTTTATAGAAGGATTCAGGGCACATGAGCCCATTCTCTTTAATCCATAGGTCTACTTCCGCCGGGGGTGATGAACCCGAATTGCCAGGTGTTGGCACTTCGCCCATTCCTAAGGGAGGAAAAAATGACAGGGACATGGGGAAGAGGAAAACCCCCGTGGAAACCACCCCCACAACCAGCACCGACAATGAACCGGAAACGAAAGGGCTAAAACAGATAAAAAACAGCTTCACCCGGGAACACAAGCCCCTTAAACTGCCATTCCAAGAGCCGAAATGGTAAGTCGGTAATAAACGAACCTGAAACCCACATTATGTAAAGGATATACCGATGAGAACTTACCAAAAAAAAACTGGGTGCCAACGAAGGAGATAAATCCCCTGTCAAGAATAACTTTTAACTCAGAGAAGACCCAAGTTTGTGCCGGAATTCGGCTGCCAGAATGAGAAATCCTGACAAAAAAAAGGCTTCCCAAAAACAGTAACCCAAATGATTAGAGCCCCTCGTGAACACACCCAAACAAGTAGTATTACCCCACAAACGGGCACTAGTGGTCCCGATAAACGTCGGCCTCGCCGCAACGAAACAATAGATAATCAACACCGAAAGGTTAGGAAACTCTGCGGAGCTGTTTCACCACATGAGCAGACAGTCACCGTAAACCAAGGCACTGAGGCGAACCACCTTCAAACAAACCCTAAGCTACATACAAAACCCTAGAAACACAGCCGAAACCCTAACCATCGCTCCGCTCCCAAATGCGAACTAAACGCTATATACACTACCTTTCACTAGGTATAATAAGAAACTTAAAGCACTTATAAAAGTTTTGTTGTTTTTTATTATTAATATTTATACAACAAAGTGGGAGTCATAAGGGAATTAATTCAGTTTTATGCCATTCACAACAAATGGAGTTATATGGAGATTTTTTAAATGCCAAATTATAAAAATGTTTTATAATGGGGAGGATTGTCTTTTGGTGTTTTATTATGAGGATGATTGTCTTTTGGACACTTTGTAATTGGAGTAATAAGGGTCACGATGACTTTGTGAGAGAATGTTATTTCAAAGACTTATAAAGTTATAGAGGGTTACAAGGGTGCTTTTTGGAGCTATAAGGGAAATCAAATTTTTTGGAGTGATAAGTGGGCATTGTATGCTCACATTAAGTTGCTTACTAAAATTGTTTTTTTTTTTTTTTTTTATCTTTGAGTAATGTTGCTTACTAAAATTGTTTTTTATCTTTGAGTCCTAGACCTGCTTGAAATTGAATAAAGGGGTTTTAGGAACTTTGTGTGTGTCATGGTGACATATGGTGGTTGAATCGGATTTTTCTTTCTCTCGTCTACACACACATATATCACACTTTCATATAAAGCTCTCTCATATAAATTTTCAAAGAAAGAACATGGCAACAATATCGGCACAAGTATGAGGATAAAAGCACTTTGGAGTATTGAAGTGTCTTTTTGCATTTTTTGGTGACATTGTAAGATGATATTTTTCTTAAAAAATCATTGAAGTGTGTACATTGTAAAACCCACATGAAATTGAGTAAGGGGGTTCCAAAAGAAGTATTTAAAGCTTTTAAAGTTTTCCATCCTTTGTACTTCAAAATGTCTCACATTGAAGAATGGTTCAAAACACTACATACATTGATCAACACAACTCCAAAATATAAAATATTTGTAAACAAAGGAACAATTAAAAATTTTCTTACCTGCTTACATATAATGAACAAGAAGGTGGATCTACTTAAGACACGATCAAAGTTATTGAATGAAAAGTTGAAGTCACCTCAGGGCGACACCAGGAAACTAGAAATTAAAGTTGCACTCGATGATTACTTAAAATATTTTTCTTTTGATGACACTGAAGTTACTGCAACACTAAAGGAAAGCGAACTTAAACAAAAAGAAGATGAGTTGGACATATCCACTGCGACAACAACCAATGACATCAAGCCATATAAGGATAAGTCAATTAAGATCATTAGACCTTGGGAAGAGTTGGGGTTGAAACAAAATAGATATGGCTTAGGATATGAAAAGAACCATGATATATTCTTTCAACTTCCTAATCTTTGTAAGCAAATTGCATTTGTCAATGGAGGTTTTCTAGATGATGTTATTGGAAGAAAGAACATGAGGATCATGATAAGAAACATGTACAAAATATTTTTGCAATTAAAGATGATCGGGCTAATGATGTAGATGAAGATGTTAATGTAATTGAGGATAATCAAAATGATGATCATGTAGTTCAGGATGATCAAAATGTCGATGCGGTTAAGGAAAATATTGATGATGATGCAATTGTTTAGGTTGATGATATTGATCTAGGTATTGTGGTTTTATTGAATAATGATGATTCGTTGGACAAAGAACTTGTACAGTTCCAACATTGTCAGCGAATTTGCTATGATGAGTCAAGTTGTTTTGATCTCCACCCATGTAGTTTTTGTGGTAAGACAAATCACTTCTTCGATAGGTGTAAGTAGAAGAAGAATAAACAATAAAAACAAGTACATTTTGGATGGATGAATACTTGGTGTTGGCTTTTGGAAAACAATTAATTTTATTGGAGAGATCTCATCAAAAGTTTCATTCACATGTTCATACATGTTTGTGAGGACCAGTTTATACCATAGATGGACATGATTGTCTTTTATTTGGTTATTTCAGGGCATGATCGGGGCCCACACGATGTGTCTTTTGAGTTGTAGATCGAGTGTTTTGACGCCGCTCAAAGACAATGTGATTACCCCTTTTGAATTTCAATAGGGATACATCTAATGATGTCAACTTGTCTCTTTTCAGTTGACATGGGGGATATTGATGAGGTTTTCAACTTCAAGTTTCAAAGTCTATTAACTAAATGGAAGATTCCAGATGGGTTGGTGGATACAAGATTGATTTTTGTGGATTACAAGTTATTATGGTTTATTTTTGGGATTGATTCTACATATGGATTATGGATTATGGTCTTTTCAGGTTGGTATGTTTGACCTTCATTGGACTTTTTCCAAGATAGTTCAGCACTTGGAAGTTTTTCAACAATGATTTTGATGGATATTGGATGGATGGATGACTTGCCACATTTTGGAATTTTATGGATTTCAGTCACCTTGTGACTTTCATGGCAGTTTGATTTTTTTATTGACATTTCATATTTGAGGCAGTACCAACAATTCACTTGGTTTATTACTCACTGGATTTTATGGATATAGGTTTTGGATGCCATTCAACACTATTTTCTATCAATTGTTTTTTTGGCAGTTTTTTATGTGTCATTTTTTTAGAGTAGTTTTGTGAACTTATTTGTTCAATTGATTGCCACATTTTGGAATTTTATGGATATCAATCACCTTGTGACTTTGATGGAAATTTGATTTTTTGATCGACTTTTTGGATTTAAGTTAGTACCAGTGATTCACCTAGTTTACTACTCACCAGATTTTATGGATATAGGTTTTGGATTCCAATCGACACTTTTTTTTGTCGTTGGGTTTTTGGCAGTTTTTTTTTGTGTCATTTTCTAAGAGCAATTTTGTGAAGTTATTTTTCCACTTGATAGTCTTCGGAATTTATAGGGATGATCTTCATATCTTGCAGAGGGAAGACGATTTTTCTGCATCTTTGCTTGGTGCATTTAAATTTGTCAAGCATTTTCATGTTATGGGATTTGTTGCACTTGAATCCAATTCAATTCTCATCAAGGTTTCGTCTCATCAGTTTTTGGGTTCACTTTAGTGAACACCTACAGGTTATATAGCTAATTTGTTACACAATGAGTTTTCTAGACTTGGTTTTGGCATCCACTTTTGGTATTTTTCAGGGATATCTTCATCAACACTCATGAGGTTTCATACCATAGGTTACAGAATGAAGAATTGGACATGATATCATCTTTTTCACTAGTATTTATTACTAGATAGTACATTTGTAGGAACTTATTATTAAGGGGGGGTTCTTAGCAATTTAATCAAGGATAATTTTAGGGGCGAAATTTAGCCCATGGGCTATTTTTCCATGTTTTTTCCAAAATAAAGATTCGCCAATTTGTATTTTTTGAAGCCCCATTTCGCCCAATTTTGATGGGGTAAACTTTTTTCACTATAAAAATCACCAAATTATTATATAAACTATATAAAATACTTATAAACTGAAATCAGTTTAGAAAAATATCGCCAAATATTTTATAGTTGACATTTTAAGAATTGGTAAGATATGCCAAGGTTTATACACTTTTAAATAAGTATGGGTTCTTAAAATTATCCCTGAATTTAATGCTAATCATTAAGTCCTAATATCACCTTAACAACCTTTTAGTTACTTTATGGTTTTAAGGTGGTTGTAAGTAAATATTGTATAAATGTAATATTCATGAATATGAAAGGTAAACAAGATAAGGCCTTCTTTTTGTATTTTTTTTCTTGGTCATCTTGGTTTTCTTATTTATCTAATTTCTATCAGGCCTGAGCAAAAGAACAACATCAATAGCTAATATACATCCAACAAACAAAAGACACATGAACATAGGAGGACCCAAGCATGGATACTGAAGAAGAAGGTCTACATGAATCTGAGGATACACAAATAATAATAGAGGCAAGAGACAATTGTTTTACACATGACTGAATATTGAATATAGGGAAATATTTCCAACCAATTGAGCAAGAAAATGAATAAATATTCCACTACAACCATTGCTTCTTTCATTATCCCAATTAGGTTAAGATACTTGAGTTAAAACAAAAAATTGAAAACTTGTATGACACACCCACCCTTTACGGAATTTCATATTTAAAAGTTTTTTAGTGATGTTTTTTTTTTACCATATATCTATATAACATTGTAGCAATCACCTGGGTTGGCAGGTGCGGGAGGAGTGATCTATGAATCCACGGGGAACAAGAAGACTGATTATGCATGGGGAATTGGAAGGAAAACAAACAATAGTGCCGAATGGTTAGCTCTCCTCAAAGGACTAGAAATAGCCAGGATCCTAGGTATCGAAGAGATGACAGTCTTCAGAGACTCACTTCTGGTCATCAAAGAAGCTAGAAAGATCACAAAGAATTGGAAGAACCTGACCGTCAAGACACACCTTCTCCTCAACTGCATTACTAAAGAGTTCAAAACTATTGATTTCAAGCGTGTGCTTCGCACACTTAATAACCATGCGGACAAGATGGCCAATGAGGGAGCCCGACTCAACTGTGGCACTATGGTTAGCAATAACAAGATCTACCAGAAAGTATGGATTCCGTAGCTTATGTGTCCCCTAATCCCATGGGAAATGGGAATATCGTGAACTTAGAAAGTTTTCAAAATAGGATTGGTTTGAATGACCGCCATCTCGTCTCATTAACGACCTCGGGCTACGCTCCAAGGTCGAGACAGATGTTTAAATTTTGAAACGATGGGAGGAATACATACAACGTGTATCAAGGAAGCTCCAATATCTATGAAGACCTCCCGTGTTACCCTCTGAAGGCTCACTCTGTGAACAAGAAGCTAGCGTGTGCCCGCTTTGTGAAGAATAAGTATTCGTGTGCTCTCTGTAATATGGGGGAATCTCCAGTGGCTCGATGTTCTCTCTCTCCTCTACCTCAATGACTCAGGTGCAGAAAGACCATCAAGAAGCATGAGAGCCCCTCGGCTCAGGACTTAAGGAAAGTCTTCATGAATCAGGATGAATGCCAGGTGATCCCAACCCCATTAAGTCCATTTGGTAATGTTTCTTGTACTCTGTATTTTCTTGGTATCAAGGGAAAATGGTACCCTTCCTCATCTCAGCATGAACACATCACTCCTAGCTCTCCCTTGATCTCGGAAGGAGGCATCAATTTGAAGGACTACTCAAAGGTATTCAAATAAATGAAAAAATCAGCTGCGTATGCTCCGTTATGAAAATGTGGAGATGAAGATGGCTCTTACCAGCCTCTTCTCCCTCATCCAAATTATGCTCACGGAAGTTCCAGCCAATCAAGAAAAGGCAGCCAATCTAGGAGAGAAATATGACGTGGTCTCGACCATAAACACGGATATCAACTTTGGAAATGTCAATAGTGGCATTAAGACTGTGGAGAAGAAAGTGGACCTGCTCAGGAATGACATTGGACACTTCTTCACTAGTTGGAAAGCAGGCGGTGGCAAGGTGAAGGAAAATTCTGACGAACCGGTAATCAGTCTCCCCAGACTCCCAGAGCTTCAGGTTAAGAATCCCTAAGGCTACTTGAGGTTTCGGGACTTCCTTCTGTCCTTTTTTTTTGCTCTCAAATTGTTATGCAGACTTTTTGTAAAGAAGTTTTGCTGCACACAGAAGAACCTCTTTGATGTTTGTAGACTTTGGATCACCATTTATCTTTTTTGTTTTTTCTATCTAAAAAATGCAATTACAGGGGTTTTTCCAATGTAAACAATTCTTAGAAAATGCAATGGTGCCAAAGAGAGTTTTGACATTAGGAAAAGAACACCGTCGACAAATAATTTTCATCCAACATAGAAACCACGCTATCCACAAGATAGCCTTCGCATTTCTAGGAAACCATTATGTCTACCTAGGAAAACAACCAACCTTCACTTTAGCTAACATCCAACCAAAATGTCATAGTGTCTTCTATTGAGCCAAGCAACCGGTTTTGTAACTTCGCCACTACAATTACTCCAAAATTACCCTTGAGATTGTGTGAATATCAATTGCATACCCTATCAAACCAAGTGATTTCAATTCACTGGAACACATAACCTCAAGCCCATTGTTCTAATCCATCATCATCTAGATGAACATATCCCAAGGTAATGAAGGTACGTCTTCAAATGTAGAATGAAAGTACATCCGCTCTTTACATGAAAACATAGTCACAAGGAAACAAACAAAACCCATACCTTAGAGTCCATCGCTCGCCTCCTAACCCTACTTAACCTGAATCTGGACCTGTACGAATTCTCTCCTCAATCAACTGAAACTATCAGCTTGTTCTTCCTTGTACACCACCTTACTATTTATATTCAATGCCACCTGCAAACTTTCTTTATGCCACCTACGATTTTCTTAAATGCCACCTTCTTTGTATTTAAAGCCATAAAGAATGTAACAAAATTATAATTTTTTAATTTAAAATTATTTCTAATTTTTTTTACTAACAATTGAAAACTGCCTCCTATAAGGATTTATGTCTGGTTCATATTATAAGAAAATCAAATAATGAAAATTCAAAATTTTGTTAAATTTAATTTTAATTGTGTAAAATTTAGTTTAATATGTATATTTTTTAAAACATAAAAAAACAATGTAAAAATTAAAATAACAAAAATAAATTATTGAAAATTTAGCTTAATTTAACTTTTATATGAAAAGTATATTCCCCCACTAAAGGATTAATAAGTAAAATTTTAAATATACTAAATACAACATAACATGATAAGTAAATACCATAAATAACACAAATAGTATCACATTTACTTTATTCATAAATACATTTCATAGAAAAGGAGCAAAACTCACACTTAAGAAACCTTCTTATACACTCACAATTTATTACAATAAAGAATGAGTTCAATATAAGACATATGACATGATTTCAACTAATTTTCTAAACTCACACACTTAAGAAACCTTCTTATACACTCTCAATTTATTACAATAAAGAATGAGTTCAATATAAGATATATGATATGATTTCAACTATTTTCTAATATAGTACATGATAGGAAGTAAACAATAATTATATTTTATCACTCTACATTGGGAAGTGAACAAAAATTATATTTTATCACTCTACATTATTACATTAGAAAATCCAATCTTTAATATTAAAATAATTTATAATCTTAATAAATCAATAAACATAAATAAACATTTTAAATAACATAAACATGGCTATATCTATATATTTTTTTATTATCATTAATATCATTATAATTTACAATGTTAATAAAACAATAAACATTAATATTATAATAATTTATATATTAATAAAACAATAAACATAAACATAAATAACACATAATGTAATCATTCATAATTATGTGTACTTCATTTAAACATAAACAAGTGAAATTTGCTTATATTTGCCTTTTAAATATGTTTTAATGTAATAGTTTATAAATGTTTTAATATAGTAATGTAATAGTTTAGAGATGTTTTAATATAGTAGTGTATGGGAGTAATAGTAAAAAAAATTAAGATAATCTAAGAGATAAAGAGTATTATCTCTGCCTCTTAAATATGTTTTAATGTAATAGTTTATAAATGTTTTAATATAGTAATGCAATAGTTTAGATATGTTTTAATATAGTAGTTTATGGGAGTAATGGTAAAGAAAATTAAGATAATCTAAGAGATAAAGAGTATGGAAAGAGTGCCACGGCTTAGTTTGATTATAAATTAAGAAAATGGGAAAAAGAGGAGGGAAGGTAGTAAAAAAGGGATTAAGAATGATTGAGTAAGTTAGTGTAGCTTGTCTATGATCTACAGAATCAGTACCTACTCCTATGCTCATTACTACACAGTGAATTGTAGGGTTGGTATTGAATTTTCCAGATTGAACGTGGCACCAGCTAATTAAACGTGGCACCAACTAAATGGACGTGGCATATGGTATCAATATCAAAAGATTTGGAAGATTATTATTTCAAAGTTGTTTCCTTGGAGACTTGCGTTTTCATGCCAGCTCAACAAGTCAACTTATGTTCTCATTTATCCACTTGTGCCAGCATGATCATCTATTTATAGCCCTTATCTTTTGTTATACAGTCGAGGATGTAATTTGTTATTCTCCTCTATGTCTAAGATGAGGATTATAGTCGTGTCCATGAGTTGTCCCTTCCAGAAGGAGATGTGTGCGTTAGGGTTTTTAATTGGTTTTCAAGTGTGTGTTAGGGTTTTTACTCCGTTTTCAATTCCAAAAGAGAAAATACAAAAATAAACTTATAGAATCTAGAAAGTCTTCTCTATAGTGTACTTGTAAATGAAATCCCGGAGCCCCAATCAACATGCAAGAATTTGTACACCCATTGGAATTGCGACGTGTTTATTACAAAACAAATCGCTGCAAAACTTCAAAAAATAGATGAATGGGCACTTGAAAAAATACCTGTACTACTGATGAATAATTGCAGAATGGTCGATATCTGACTGAAGAAAAGATTGTTGAGGTACACCCAAGCTTAAATGGAGAGCAACTGGAAAGGGTGTTTTGCCTTAATAATTCGATCTTCAATGTTTCTATTGGGAAATATGCAAAATTAGTATGAACAAAGAGGACGATGAACAGACACGAGTGCTCGTATATATGGAAGAATGTATGTCATCAAATCATCACCCTTCCAAAAAGGGACATTTGAAAGGGAGAGTACATTCTTCAGTTACGTGGCAGTTGGTTATTTTTTAAATTTTAATATATTTTTTAAATTCTGACAATTAACCCTCAAACTAGATGAAATTAGTCTAATCATTGTTTTTAGCCAATTACAAATTAGTAATTTGATATTTTAAAATTATAAAAATTATTTTTTGATTTTCAAATATTAAATTTAATATATATTTTTTCAAAAACTATTAAAAACTATAAGAAATCTCTATTAAAAAAGCAAAAATAATTAAAAGTAAAAAAGTTTGAATCCAAACCGATTACTATATATCTGCCTTCGGCAGGTATAATAACACATAATGTCATTATTCATAATTATGTGTACTTCATATTCTCATCGAATGAAATATGGCAAAATTCTCTTCAACCTTAAGAAACCTTCTTATGCACTCAAAATTTTATTATAATGAAGAATGAATTCAATATAAAATATATGATATAATTTCAACTAATTTTGATAAAAGTAGATAATAAATATATTTTTATCACTCTACATTATTACATTAAAAATTCCTATAATGATATCACTATTATTATAACCCATAATCATAATAAATCAATAAACATTATAAATAACACAAACTTAGTGTTACATGTACTTTATTCATAATTACTTGTGATTCTTTTTCTAATAGCAAGGCAGGGAGACAAACTCTCTTTGCCCTCGAGAAACCTTCTTATACACTCACAATTTTATTACAATGAAGAATTAGTTCAATATAAGACATATGACATGATCTCAACTAATTTCCTAATTTAGTGTAGGATGGAAGTGGATAATAAGAGCTTTTTATCATTCTATATTAATATAATAATAATAAAATCTTATCATTAATTCTACAATTTTATTCATATTTTCATTTAGAATTTTATAAGTAAAAGATATTATTAGAGATTTGTATAGAGCATTTTGTGTAAGATTTTTATATTTTACATACATTTCAAACTACACAACCGAATTCATTTCCTCTTCAAGATGGACTCGACTTTATATTCTAAAACATATGCGAAGTACAAAAGTATTTTCTCCATACAAATATCCAATAACTATACATATTATTAATAAGTCGATAAACATATATAAACACCATAAATAATACAAATAATTTCACATCTACTTACATGTGCTTTTTTTACTCGTGGCAAGAAAGAAAGCGAAACTCTCTTCACCCTTTAAAAAAAACCTTCTTGTACACTCACAATTTTATTAGAATGAAGAATGAGTTCAATATAAGATATATGACATTATTTCAACTAACTTCCTAGTGCATAGTGGAAGTGGATAATAAATACATTTTATTGCTCTACGTTATTACATTAAAAAATCCTATTATTAATACCATAATAACCCATAATCTTAATAAATCAATAATAACCATTAATAATAAGCAAGCATCATAAATGCTTCATATGTAACTAGGATTCAACATGTTACATGTGTTAGAAGGACTTCCTTAGTGCGACTTTTGCAATTGAAGGTATTTTCCACTCATTAATCAACTACTCATCTTAAGGATTCAAGATGTTACATGTGTTAGAAGGACTTCCTTAGTGCGACTTTTGCAATTGAAGGTATTTAACACTCATTAATCAACTACTCATCTTAATTTTTGATGGTCTTGGAGCATCAACTCATAACTCCTAAAACTATGGTCATAAACGTAGATTTTGTTGGTGTACAACTATGATCATAAACTTAGATTTTGTTGGTGTATGACTAAATAGGAAGAGTAGGTTTATTTAAAGAGTTGTGTAATTTATTTTAATTTTTTGTGTTTGGTGAATGATCATCCGAAGTTTAGGTATTTAATTATGGAAAATTTTAAGGATTCATAATTTTTTTTAAGTCTAGAAACTTTGGTGAATCTTGTTAATTCTTCTCTTATATTAGGTGTTGATTAGACATTTGATCCATGGTGATCTCATGTAGTGTACACGCAGGTGCTCCTTTGTTTTTCCACCTTGGTTGAGGTTGATATACATGTACAAAGTCGATAGAGCAAATTTCAGGTCTAAAATGGGCCTCATAAGAATATGAGCCACCTCGTAAGAAAATGAGCCACCTCATAAGAAAAAGAGCCATTGAATTCAACAACCAATAGAATTTCAAGAAAAGAGTAAACCATAATGGTTGACATGGCATATTTGACATTAAAAAAACTACTTTTTAATTTGTGTTTTCAACATATCTCCTTGTCGTTTTACTCAAATTTCGAGCGGGAGCATTCGTTGGATGAGGAATTAAATTCTGCATCCAATAAGTACTCACACTGCATACTTTAGAGGTATCCCACCCCACAAAAAATGACAAATACATCAAAAAAAATTTACTTCACTGCATACTTTTGAGGTACTCCACCCCACGAAAAACAAGAAATACATCAAAAAAACGTGTTACTTTCAAAGTAACATTTTTTTTTTTATGTATTTCTCATTTTTCATGGGGTGCGGTACCTCAAAAGTATGCAGTGTGGGTACTCATTGGATGAAGAATTTAATTATGTATTCAACGAGTGCTTCTGGTCAAAATTTAAGTAAAATGACAAGGAGATATGTTGATACAAAGAAATAATGTAGTTTTTTTCTCTGTTCTTCCAAAATTCATAAATATTATTTTATTATTTTCTTTAGGAGACCCATTTTAAACCTCAAATTTTCTTTAATTACATTTTATTGCTCTACGTTATTACATTAAAAAATCCTATCATTAATACCATAATAACCTATAATCTTAATAAATCAATAATAAGCAACTATCATAAATGCATTCATATGTAACTAGGGCTCAACATGTTACATGTGTTAGAAGGACTTCCTTAGTGCGACTTTTGCTATTGAAGGTATTTTCCACTCATTAATCAACTACTAATCTTAATTTTTGATGGTCATGGAGTATCAAATCACAACTCCTACAACTAGGGCCATAAACGAAGATTTTGTTGGTGTATGACCAAATAGGAAGAGTGGGTTTATTTAAAGTGTTATGCAATTGATTTTAAATTCTTATGTTTGGTGAATGATCATTCAAAGTTTAGGTATTTAATTATGGAATGGAAAATTTTAAGGATTCAAATTTTTTTTTTTAAGTGCAGAAACTTTGACGAATCTTACTAATTCTTCCCGATCTCCTACAAACAATTTGCTTCATTATTCAGCTCAGTAAAAGGAATGGCATAAGAAAGCTCCACATTCATCATCTCTTCCATTCCTGCTTCTTTCTTTCATATGTCTCATAGCTCTGCTATGCACTCTCGCCCTGCGCCCATCATGGTTCGCTCCAAGAACACATAGCATAAAACCTCAGCAGGGCCTCATTGTTCACACATTCCACAGGCCCTGCGCAATTTGGAGAAATCACGTGCAAGCTATACTGGTTTGGTTCGTGCAGAAGCTCAAAACATCATTCAGGGGATGGAATCTCAACTTCGGGATCATTCTCATAGACCAGATTCGAAGCATCTCAATGTAGAATTGGGGAATATGATAAAGTATGTGGGCTCCACCTACACCAAGGAAACCAGATATACCAGAACTCTTGGCCTTTTCTGGTACACCAAGAGCCTTCTGGGTCAAGCAATCTTCGATTCTGTTGATGGTCTATTTCAAGTCAACCCGCAAGTAATAAGTTTGGATGCCCTCATGGGAAGGTTGAAGGGTTGGTTTTGTCGTTTTACTCAGTCTCAGATGGATTCAGATGCATGCCTAAATGCCAAGACCACTGCCTTAGCCCATGAATTGAGTGGTAAATCCTCCATCCAGGTGCCACAAAATAGTGATGTTGCCCAGTTGATTTTTCGTCGGCAATCGGCTAACACTCTGGTGCTAAGAAGGAACATCCTTCTCTAGGTGTTGATGATTTCAATTTGCCCCCATTTTTATTTCAGATGATGAATCACCCTGAATGGATATCTCTATTCTCCTTTTGTCTATGTTTTCTTCAGTCTTTTTTTATTTTTATTTTGTGGTGATAACGCCTGGATTATGGGGCACCTCTATGTTAAATGACTTGGGCTCTTATCTACCTTGTATATTTGTGGCCATATGGACTGCTATTTTTTTTGTTTGAAGGGAGCCCACAGTCCATGTCGACTTTATATTTCACATTCTTGCTCTATGTATAGTTTTATTTGATTTTAAAAGAACTTGAATTTATATAATAAAAAATTGACTAATTTTTAATAAAGTTATTAACCATAAAATGTTTGACAATATTTTTGTAAAAATATGCAATTTTTGAAGATTTTAGATATATTTTTAGACAATTTTGACAATGTTTAGAGTAAAATATTTTTATCTTGTAGAATTTGGATAAATCATTTAAAAAAATAAATAAAAACCTATAAATCTTTTTGAAAAAAAGCATTAAAAACGAGCCTACAAACTAAGTTTTACCGTACATTTAATGTATGTTAATGTCTCATCGTTGGAAATTGACATTTTTCTAAATTTACAAGTCTAGGATGAAAGTGATGAAACCTTTTACATCTGCAAATTTGAAAAAAAATCGTCTCTCTTTTAGTTTTTATATTTCCAATAAAAAATCAAGCATATGTTAAACTTAATGGATAACAAACATAAAGTTGTGCAACATTCTAAATCAAGTCAACGAGATAACCACAATTTTTCTATTTAGAAAATATAGATGTTATCTCTGTAGATGTTTTTTCTTTATTATAAAAATCATGCTCCAAGTATTGGAGCTACCAAGGATTCATGGAGAGGAAGGTATCGTGGTTACCCAAAGGGATATTGACCATAAGAAAAGGTCCTCAAATCATGTCTTTATTAGTTGCCTATATTTGAAAGAAATGTGGCAATATGTCTCACTGGTAACAGGCATTCCTTATATGGGAGGGGGAGGACATCTCTACGGTTTTTCAAAATTAGCTAAATTATCTATCTTTCCGGGCCTACAAAGCTCTACTTGTCCTTATTGTATGAGGGATATGTCTTGTGCGTAACAAAATTATATTTCATAACATCTACATTTCTCCACATATTTATGCAGCCAAAAGTCTAGCTGTTCTCGTTCATTTCCCACAGGGTAAAATGGATATACAAAAGAAAAAGATGAGTGCTGTACAGATTAATAAGTTTAAAGCATGGAGGTTTTTTTGATGGTGTTGCATAAGGGTGTCCTAGTAGAGGGGGAACTGGAGGTATACTACATATTTCAGATAATCATAGGTATGATCTAGCATCGGGCATTGGACCAGCTAGCAACAACAAAGCTGAGTTAATAGCTCTCTTGAAGCTTCTTCATCTTGCTCACATAGCAGGGGTGGATTCACTACAAGTCTTTGGAGACTCACTTTTAGTGATAGACTGGATTAATAGCAAAAGACCGCCAAAGAATATTCTTTTGAGACCTATATATGAAGATATATGCAGGTTAATTGACACATTTGAAGATATCTCTTTTCAACATGTCTACAGGGAAAACAAATTTCAGGCAGATCAACTATCCAAGCTAGGATTACAATTTGAAGATGGTATCACCAAATTATGGGAGATCAACAAAGATAGCATCAAGGAGATCGATCTGAGACCAAATCTAATCTAATTGTCCTTCCCATGATATATGGGCTCTATTCTAGTACTCATATGTACGCTCATCTTAATGAGCAATTATGAATACACTTGATTAGGAGACAAATCTATCTGCGGTTCCTTGTAGATGTAAAATGTAGATGTGTTCCTTATTGGACAATATGTTTTTGAAGTTCTTTTTGTTTTTGACAATATGTCAAGAAAGAAATATTCTGAAAATTAAGTGTAAGGCCATTTATCAGCCAAGTGAACAATATGATTCAGATTTTGCAATATAAATTTGGATTGTGATCTTCTTCTTCTTTTTTTTTTCTTTTTTTTCTTCTGGAAAAAAAGGTCCTCAAACCAACAAAAATGGTATATATATATATATATGGATTTGCCATGTATTATGGGGAAATGTAATTGTTTGTGTAATAAGGTTTTAATATTATTTCTGGTATAGAAGAACAACAATATATGGTAATGGTGCTTTAAACTACTTGTAGTTATTTCTAGTGAGGTCTTTATATGTGTATATATGTTTAAAAAAAGTGATTTATATTTATATTTATATTTATATAAATCAAATTTAATGTCTTATTTTTTCACATTTCATTATGTATGTAATTTTTATTCTTCAAACTTATCCTAAATCCATATAAGTGGTGGTTTTCAATTGAATTTGCCTTTCAAAACCTTAACATGGGTGATATTTATTGTTTTAGTTATGGAAGAAAGATCTTTTTTGTTATCCATGCACTCGCACGCAGATAGACATCTCTGGTAAGCTTCTCTTCACTCTACCTCTTTGTCGTGTGTTCTCCACACAGTCTGCACACGTCTTCCGACTACTCACGGGTGATGCTTGCTCCTGGCCTCTTCCAGAATCGTAGAAACTTCCAGGCCATCGGCCAGACCAGTGGATATCGCTTCACCAAACCGGGCCTCCAACCAGAATCCGATCTCCTTTTCAATCTGATATTCATTGGTTTGAGATTGTTGTTCACTATGTTTATTTTGATTGCTAGTGCAATTTCAAACGAATTTACTGCTGCTGCGACATACCAGATTGTTGTCCCCCATTGTTCAAAGATTATCCAAATTCGACAGAAATAATTTTGCTGTTATAAGCAATTTTTATTGTATTGGCCCTCGCTCAGGGCTGTTTGAGCTATTGGATTCTGATCCTTTTAGCAGAAATTTTCAGTCTTGATTCAGGATAGGGGAATAACAAGTTTTGTGTCAATTCTATTTTGATCAGAGTCCCTTGTTTTACATTTTCAAAACTATTTATTGTAATACCGCTGGCTGCAAACACTTCATTAGCCAGGCAATTATTTGTTTCTCCAACTGAATTTTTCTGAGTTGCATATTCATTTAAGTTGAATGAGATTAGCTCTGCGATTATACAAATTTTGAAATCAAGCAACGAGTACAGTAGGAAATTTAAAAGTCCAAGATATAATATCATTGTTAATATCATATTAAAACGAAGATCATTGTGCATATCGAGGGATATAATATTCATAAATACTTAATTTACAAAATGATTTCCTGACAACTTCCAAACTCGAGCACCGTCTTTCAATTTAGCCATAGGCCAAGTTTTCCAACTCACAAACTTTGAAAGATGTTGGAAATTGACAATACAATTTTATCAAAGAAAATCCATCCTCCCGTTCTCTTGGCACATATCATGTCATTAAGTCAAGTCAATACTGACAAATCACATGGTTTGTAGTACTGTTGTCATGACTGTACCTTACAAGTGGTTGATATTACTCGTGGTTGCTGGTAGTACTCTGGGCCATATCTGCATTCCATTCCATTCTCAATCGAGGAAATTCTCCACCCATTTCATCGTCAAGCCTTTCAAGACGTTTCTTCTTGAAATACAAAATTAATCTACAATGTGACATTATTTTAGATGTTTCTTCATTACATTTGGTGCTTTGTGACAAGATTTTAGAGTATTGTAGTTTCTTCTTGAAATACAAAATTAATCTACAATGTGACATTATTTTAGATGTTTCTTCATTACATTTGGTGCTTTGTGACAAGATTTTAGAGTATTGTAGTTTCTTAATTTCTCTATCAGTGAATGTGCTAAATGGATGAGAACATAAAATAGTTTTTGAGTATGAAGAATGGCATAGTGTTATTAGTAAGCATTACATTTTACATATGTACAAGGTGATCGCCAAAATTAAGGGAAATAGCCAACATTTGTGATAACACTTTCATTTGAAAAAAAAGACTTTTTTGTACCGAGAGGCGCTCTACAGCCCAGAATGGGGGAGATCTTGTGAGTCGAGTGTTTGTCGAGTAACAAAATAATACAAAGTAAACAAAAAAAGAATAATACAAAAGTAAAAAAATAATAAATATTATGTCTGCCATAAACAAAAAATAATAATACAAAGTGAAAAGTAAATATGAGACTTAAATTAGATACTTTAGAGCTTAGGATTAGGTGGTAAATATTATGTCGGCCATAAACAAAATGAATAATACAAAGTAAAAAGTAAATATGAGACTTAAACTAGAGACTTTACTTTTTACTTTTAATACAAAGTAAAAAGTAAATATAAGACTTTAGAGTGTTTGTCCAGTAACAAAATAATACAAAGTAAACAAAAAATAATAATACAAGTAAAAAGTAATAAATATTATGTTGGCCATAAACAAAAAAAATAATACAAAGTAAAAAGTAAATATGAGACTTTAGAATATTTGTCGAGTAACAAAATAATACAAAGTAAACAAAAAATAATAATACAAGTAAATAGTAATAAATATTATGTCGGCCATAAACAAAAAAGAATAATACAAAATAAAAAGTAAATATGAGATTTAAACTAGAGACTTTAGAGCTTAGAATTAGGTGGCTTAGGTATTGCACTCAATGAGGTACTCAAGGAGAGGTTTGCACCTAGAGATATTTGATCCCTCTCCAGCCGAGGATTTGGATCTAGACTGGTTTATACTCACAGAGGTTATAGGTACATGATGGTTGGTGGAAACTGCTCAACCCCCAACTAAAACATGCCCTTCTAATCATGACTTTCTAATACTTCACAAAACCCCCTTTACAACTTATGAGGTAACTTATAACTTTTTTATCAGAATATCACTGCCCACACTTTCATCTTCTAGTTGCATGAATCCATATATGAATTTTCACTACCCCGATCAATAATTTTCATTTTTTGATTGAATGCCAATTTCTCCTAATATATTTAGAGTTTTAAAGCAAATAAAAGACTATAGGTCTTAGTTGAACTTTACCTAAACCAGATGATGGTCAATGTTAGAACTAGGGAAACCAACCCTCCCATTGTTTTGCCCAGAACTCCTCCAAAGATACCAATGTTCCCTAACTTAATTCTTCCAATTCAGAGAACCTGCTAAAATTTCAGAGTTAAATTTTTGTAAGTTGTGTCAACCCCATATGCTCTTCAGCTTCACATATCCATATGCACACAACTCCTCCAAATATGCCATTGTTTCAATACTTGGAAGCTCTTCTAACTGAAAGTACCTGGAAATAGATGTTGTTGAAGAGAAAAAACCTCTTGAAAAACCTTTCCTCCTTGCTGACAAGGTTCTGTTTCAAGATGTACAAGGAATTTCTGATATAGCAACAATCCTAGGTTCAGTGAAGGTGGAATCTGCAGATGTGAAAATTGTTATGCGAAATTCAGGAACTACAATACTTGGAATAGATGTGTAGTATGGTAGGAAACCAAGCATAGGAAGTTGTATAACACAATATTTTGCCTCTCCTCATTGAAAGATCAATGACATCGATGATATATTGCGGATTTTGCTATAATTAATGAATTTTCTTTTAACTATATGTACCATTCTTTTCTATTTGGTGGAGTGAAGAACAATGGGTTAGAAACATTTGTTGGGGTTGAAGGTCTTTACATGCATGTTATCATATCAAATCCATTGTAGATGATAAATGATATCATAGAAAATGTTTGAGGTCCAAGAATCTCTATTTGAAACACTATATGGTTTAGGCATCTAGATAGGCTCATAGAATTTGTCAATGTTATCAATATTTTATATGACCCAAATATTCCTGATGAAACAAGAAAATCTCAATGAACTGTTTTCAAGGATTCATGCTACTTGATTTTTTTATTTTATTTTATTTTTTATTTTTTATTTTTTTTATGTTTGATTAGATAAGGCAACTCTAATAGCAGTAGTTTATGCAATCAATTGATAATATTGAATGTGCATTCAGATATTCTTCTGCTAGGTTGCATATATCACTAGAAAGTTTGAGAAAGCATTTAGCAATGGGAGTTATTGGGGCTATGCATTCCATAGATGGAATTTCAAATGACATAAAATATACCATAGTGATGTAATCATCTTGTATTAAAATGCCAATCATGATGAATTGAATGTAGAGGATTCAAAAAAGCATGGGGAAACAGGTGTATTAATTGCACATGAACTAGATGTGTAATGGCTGCGAACTTGTTTTGTGAAGTTTAAAAGACTATTGATAACTTTTTCAGGGAACTTGGGAAGTTGCTGAAAGCTATGGGAGGAAATCAAAAGTTTGCACATTGCAATTTTGCAAGTATCTAAAAGTATTTCGTAGCTCATTAAAGGTTTTAAACTTGAAGGTCTGCAATTCGCAAGTATCTAAATATATATGTTGAGTGACCATTTAATGAATACCAAAATCGTGTCAATGTTCTTAGGCATTCATTTATTGCAACTAGGTTATATTTTATAATTTAATTTTAAATCTTTACACTTCATGGATATCTTACATCGAATGGTTGGATGTTGGTGAGTGGGAGTGTTATACTCGACTTTTAAATAAGTATATTGTTAACAAAGTCTAGAATTTTTAAATAATTCGATTTATTTTGAGTACCTATCTTTTATGAAGGGAAATGTCCCAAAATACAAACATATAAACATGGATTAAAAACAGAGAGAGCATCTATTGGACAAATTCTATGGGTCCTGTAGAACCTTCTTTTCCTCAACATCATTGATATTGATATCCATAGGCCTGATGGCTTGTAGAAATGTGTCTTCCTCGAATGCAACTTTCCTGGGAGAAGCCATTGAAGTACTAGGGCTCCTTGCAGAGTCTGGTATGATCTGAGCAAACATATTGTGCTCCCAAACTAACCTTTCGATTTTAATATTGTGCTGGTCCAGCCTCGCCTCTAAGTCCAATATATTGGACTTCAATTCCTCAACTTGGGCATGCAAATTGCTTGCCATTTGAGGGATAGCAATCTGCAAATCTCCTAATTGCCAATCTTTTCTTTGCATTAAACGATGGAATTCAGCAATGTCACAAGCAGTGCCTCCACTACACATAGATGCAAAGTGACCTCATTGCAAACTCCAACATGCAGTGCTGGCTTATAGGTAATTAAAAGCATATCATGTTATCTTATGTCAACAAGAACTAATTACTTATAATATTGGAGGATGGCCATCAGTGTCTTACGCTTACAAATACATGACAGTTTTTTACTGAATATATCTATTGTATTAGTCAAATTTCATCAAATGCACCGTCCTGATTTTTGTGTTAAAAGATCTATACATATACTAGCAATAAATTTTATCGAGCTTTCTTTTTTGGGTATAAAGAAAATGTAGAAATTGTGTTGATTAATCTCAAGTCTAAGTTTCTATTACTCACCAGCCTCGTGTTTTTGCACATTGATATATGGAATATGAACAGTTTGAGCAAAACATTTGAAAGGAAATTATTTATACGTTATTGGATCCCAGTATATCAGTCTATCTAATAATCAAGCTGAGTTGTGAATACTTATCTTTAAACCTGTGTATAGTACAAAATAAATCATGATAAGGCATTACAGATACATGGCAAATTTTCCATATTCCATTGTTATTGTGTTTATTATTAACCATGCAAGGAGAGTTTTAATCGTAGCAAAATTATGCTTGTAGACATTCAACACTTATGGTATAGTTAAAACTACACAATGATTATAATAATATCCACATATTTACATCTTTATTATTGGTTTTGAATTTTAGCACATTAAATGTTTAACTTTCTAAGTAAAAGTTGAGTAGACTGTTTTTTATTTGGACCTAATTTGTTTGTAGCAAGTCCATAACTCGATTATTATTTAATAGGAACAAAAACACAAACAATAAATGGTAAAATAAATCAATGGAATTTTTTTGTCTTTGAATTGAAATGAATCTAACAACGTCAGATTCTCATGGTGTGCATTTTGGTATTTATTGATATGTTGTAGATCAAGTTTGATTTTGGAAGCACTTCCAAGATTGGTTATATGGCACATAGACTGAGGAATATTACTATAGCTTCTAGGATTGGAGTAATCATACGAAAGTAACATGTCCATTTCTATGCAGGAAATAATCTGTAGTTTCATTAAACTTCAAAAGACCAATCTTTTCAGACTTGGACAAAATATGCATAATTACAAATATATTTGAAAATATTTTGCATATCATAATCACAAAACATTAAAGCTATTCTATTTTTATATCTCATTCGTTGAAGCCAGGAAACTATAAATGGAACACATGGCAACACATGAACATTTTTTAGTATTAATAACATAAAATATAAAGAATAGAAAGAGTTTTATTAATAGAAAATACAAAGAATACAAAGAATTTGCCTTTCTATAGATGTCAGAGTGCAGAACTTAAAGAAGGTTGATATGATAAATCGACTATAAAGAGCTACTCTTGTGGGCTTAAAGATATTTGCATTAAAAAGAAAAATTATGTTTGTTCACATTTTTTGTACTTATTGTGGTTTTCTTTGCAACTTTTGAGTGTGGTTTGTATATGGTTTGGTGTTACGGTCCCTGCCATACCTCAAATTTTTGAGGCTTTATTTGTGATGTCTGGAGAATTATTATTGTAAGTGCAACAACTGAACCTTCCAAACATGCATATGCATCCCTTTTGTTTCACGGAATTGTATTATTTGTCATTGGATATTGGTTGAAAATTTGTTTAGACCTTTTGGATCTACGATTGCCTGAAATTCAAATTCAGTGTTGTCTGAAATTCATAGTATATAATATATATTATAGATATTTAATATGGTTGTTATGGATTTTTGAGGCCTTTCTGATTCGGGTTTTTCTTAAATTCCTGGTTTATACTATAGATGATAATTTAACAAGGTGTCAACGTTGTTGAGTAGGGAGTCGTATTGCATAATTTGTATATATATGTATGATATATACTAATATAAGTTAAAATTATCCAAAGCATTCAATGTCTATATCTTGAGATATACGAGGAGGAGATTCATCTTTTTTCTTGTAATTATTAAGGTTTGTTGCTTGATGTCTAATTTTTTTTATTTTTCAGATACTTTGGTTCATAAGGACTTGTTTTCCTAAAGTTTTTTTTGTTTTGTTTAAGACTATCACGAGGATAGTTGGCTTAGTTATTGACTCATAACAAGGCATGAGATCTCAAGGATTGCTGACCTTGTCACATTCAAAGCACAATTAACTTTTTTTGTAATAATATTACAAGATCATTGGATTTAAAAAAACATGAATTGAGTGAAAGGTCCAACTTGCTTGTGTTGTTTGGAGAAGAAAACGACGGAGAGAGGGTGAACAAATGTATACCATCCATTCAACTTGCATATCCAATCGTAACATTTTATATGTATATATGTATTTTCTTTATATCTATATATAGAGTGTAAAAATATCAACCATATCTATATCTATATATATATATATAGAGAGAGAGAGAGAGAGATAACAATTTATATATAATATGTCTTTTATTTATATGTATATAAAGTGGACTTTCTAGGTTGTGTTGTTTTTCTAGATGAGACATGACTTTATCAAAAGCATGCCAAAGTTCGTAGGCGGGTTGACATTACAAAGTTATAGAAAATGATTGCATTGGTTTTCTGGATGAGACACGTGACTTTGTCAAAAACATGCCAAAGTTCGTAGGTTGGTTGACATTGAAAAGTTACATAAAATGATGAACCAAATAGGGGTATTAAAAAACAAATCACTAACTTGCAATTGGACTAAAGAATAGGAAATATTAGTGTGCAGAGCTTGTACAAAAGGGAACTCACAACATACTTTATTACTTGCAATTAGTTACATTTATAGGAGTAGATTTGGTCTAACGGAATCCTTGAATTTTGGATCTAAAGATCGCTTTCAATCTCCTAGATGTAACAAATTCTAAATAATAGTAAACATTAATTCCAACTCCCTCCCTTAATGTTTACAATACAAAACACAACTGCAAAACAAAAAATACAATACCGAATCTTGTCTGACTGGTCTTCATCAGCATTTACACCCACTTTGAGGTCTCATAGTTTGCGCTCTTTCTTCACTTCATCTTTGAGCTTCCCATTTGACCCATTTAAGACATAATCACCTCTAACCAACAATAAAGTAATTGTAATGATGAACAGTATTGAATACTTTACTCTGTTAAAGCACATAGCTCGCTAAGTTTGGCAAAGAAGTAGTCAAGTAACTAGATTGGTATATGGAGATACTTCCATCTGTCGAACACATAGCTCGCTGAATCCAACAGTTATCTAGGAAGCACTCTAAATACTAAACATATCCAGAAGTTAGTCATACAAGTGACCTTTAGAAACTTACAAACACACATAAAAATATTACATAATTAATAACTATTTCCTCTTAGAAGAGTTTAAGAGTTCTTGTATTGACTTCATAATCACTATCAGAATCCAGCAGGACTTCATAGATGGCATCTGATATTTCTTTAGAGATTTCTATGTTAGCTATCTGTTTTAGTTTTCCCTTTAATAGATCGCTAGCACGAATTTTACAATTTAGTTTTGTATGCCCACGTCTTCTGCAGTAGAAGAATTCAACTGTACTCTTGTTTTTAGTAAACCTTCCTTTTGAAAACAAGGAAATTTCAGCTTATGGATGGACATCTGTGTTTCCTTGTTTCAACCTCTTTTCTTCTACTAATAATGTTGCTATTGTGTTTCCCAACTTTAAAACCATTGCAAGCATTCTCCTTGAATATGCACATAGTAAGGAAATCCATGCTTATATAAACTATGTATTAAGGACTATGATACATAGTCTAATTGACTCTTTTCAACAACTAAGATCATGGCATTTCTACCTTTATTCTATGCATCATGTGCATTATAATATTAACCCACAAGAGTCATAGGCCCCTCTTAAAACATAATGTATTTTTTCTATTAGGGAAAAATTATGATTATGTTAATATATGAGAAAACATAATACAATGATATAGTAAAAGTAAAAAAGAACTCACTTCTCCCTAAAGGACAATAAGAATGCCCCTAGGTTGGATGGAACCCTTTGATCAAAATCTCACATCTCTTCTAATGAAAGTGTTTTTGAGTGTGAATGATAAGAAAAGAAGAATGGATTATTGGATAGATCACTTGCCTAAAGTTTACTACAATGGCAAGCTTGACATACATATAGTTAGACACATTTTCTTAAAAATTCAACGAGATTAGAAATATAAAGGATGAATAGATGTAACAAGAATTAAATCGATTCTATTTTCCCCTTTTCAACCATTTCACCCTCCAACAACAACCTATCTGCGTATTATTGCACCTTTTTGGGGCAATTGCTAGTTTAACATTTTTAAAGACCTTTAACATATTTATAGTGTATTGAAAGCCCATAATAAATAACGTTAGGTTTTCTGCATTATGGGCTTGAGAGTCCATTGTTGTCTTATGCTTCAAACTTAACCTAAATCCATATAAGTGGTGTTTTTCAATTGAATTTGCCTTTCAAAAACCTTAACATGGGTGATATTTATTGTTTTAGTTATGGAAGAAAGATCTTTTTTGTTATCCAAACTTGTTTTAACATTTTTAAGACCTTTGACATATTTACAACGGATTGAAAGCCCACAATAAATAACGTTAGGTTTTCTGCATTATGGGCTTGAGAGTCCATTGTTGTCAGTATGATTCAAACTTATTAGTGCAAGGGTACTAAATGTAATCGATCGGCTTTGACTAAGTATTAGTTTGGGTTGACTCAAATGCAATGTACCATTTTAACCAAAGTTTGAAATTAGTTTTCTATTAATTAATATACAAATCTATTTTTTCTGCAAGGTGATTGGATTATATTTTGAAGTGTTATTTCCACAGCGACGTCATGAGTGTTAGGAATGTGGCTTGGATATTGGGAATGGCTCCCTCTCCCTGCGTTCTTCAAAGGGTGTCAGACAATGCTTTAACTCCTTGTGTTCTTCGATGGACTGTCTGTCATTGCCACCATGACAGCCTTCACTGCCACTGCCACTGCCACCAAGGATGTCACTGCCACAGCCTTGATAGACAACAAGGATAAAGAGAATGGACCGCCTTCACCACCATGATTATGTTCTCATATCCCATGGCTTTGCTTATCCCTTCCATTACAAATGAAGGGTTGCTTACAATTGAACTGTTGCTACATTCTACTTAGAGAAATAGGGTGGCTCAGAGGTCCAAATTCAACAAACCTGCATCCCAATCAAAGCTTCGGGAGTCCTTGAGGTCCAAATTCAGCAAACCTATATCGCAATCCAAGGTCCAAATTCAAGAAACCTTCATAGCAATCCAAGCTTCGAGAGTTCCTGCTAGTTAATAACCCGAATTGGTATGTATTTGCTTAGTATGTCAAGCTCTTATTGAAGACCTAAAGATATAAGACCTAAATATATTTAGTATTTCAAGATATCTAAGCAACCACAGTGATCTAAGCAACTGCGGGAATGGATTGTTTTCTTTGTACTATTTAGGCGAGACAACATACCAGTGCAAAATAAAAAAAAACCAAAATTTGTAAATCGCTTTTCCTTATCTATGTATTAAGATAAGGAAGCCCAAGGCTATGTGAAATGAAGTTGTATTTAGGACGACAATAAACCCAAATGCTCCATATGCTTATGCTTTCCTCTATTTCTCAATTTAACCTACAGTATAAAGAGGAATACTGTAAATATGTTTTTTTTGCATTGTAAATATGAAAATGCCATTGCCAAAGCTGCAACATCTATAGTATAAAGAGGAACCAAATGACAGATGAAAAACATATGCAAGCATTATGTCCATAGTTTGGAATAGTTGTTCATTCCTAATTATTTTGTCCATAGTTTGTTGTTCATTCCTAAGGCGGTCTGTCCATTTACTTTTTTGCAAAACAAATCCAGGAAATTGAGTCTAAAATTGATGGTAAAATAAAAAGTAAATAAAAACCTAGAGCTTTATTTTATAGACAATATAAAATACACACAAATCTTTATTGTGGAATTATCTTGAAATGCATCAGAAGTGTTTGCTACACACTTACCTAGATGTCAAAATTCTGAACCAATAGTTACGAGAAAATTTTATGCCAAAGACTTCGCTCTTGGCATTTTGAGCTGCCTGCTGATTTGATTGACTGCTCAATTCCTAACAGTTTGGCCGTGTATAGTTTGCTCATGTTTTTCTTAGCATGGCACATTCTTAGTGTCCCCATTTCCTTCATGGGCGTTTTTCTGCCTCCAGGATGTTTGCTATGCCAGAGTTGCCTCATGGTTGTTGATTCTATCTGCCTATATCGAATTTGCTTGGAGGATGCACGATTCGATACCTGGTCGACTACAATGGTTTCATTGACCAGTCAATTAACAATCTCCTACGAAACCTAATAGACAGTATTGTGGAACTGTTACATGTCAATCTTCCTGCCTTCCGTCCGTCAGGGTTCAATTTGTTCCATTCGTTAGGGTTCAATTTGCTCCATCCGTTAAGAGATGTACAGGATGAATGACTACATGGCATATGGAAGCATGGTAGACATGAAGGAAGTGCACGGGAATCACAATCGATGGAGGATACATTCAATAGACGAGCGTTCAGATGGAACAGTTTAGTGACATCTATGCAAAAGGGAATTACAGACTCTCGTGGCACACCTTGAGCTCCCCTTGTCATTCAAGCTTGTGCGGATGTCCATGCTTGCAATGTCACCTGTATGGGAAAGATGTGCCACTCTCCAAAGAGTCGGTAAAAATAAATGACAAATGGTTTTTGGGTTAAAGCCACATGCCTGGAATCGAATCATTTGCATAACACCGTTTTCGTTTTCTTTTATTGGAATAAAACAAATTTACTACCCTGTCATAGCTAACATGTGTGAAAGGAACCCTATTTTTTTAATGCATGGTAACAATGGTTTTATCTTACAATGTCAATGTTTGTGTGCATAAATAAAGTCCATGTTGCATGAGACTGCAATGTTCTTAAGATTTACACCAGTGCATAATTAAGGGGACATTTGTATTGATAATTGCACAAAAGGTCAGAGTTGTACAGACTGATAATGCTATCTCAAACCATCGAAATATTTTCCATCTTTTTAGTTCTTTTGATGTATCAGTTTCCACAAAGAAATCTCTGCGTAATAAATGCTTAGAATACTAACAGAAACGTGGCATTTGAATGGGTCAAATGAGCTGGTATCTTTCTGTTTAATACACCCACGATATCTGAAATATTTTGTGGCTTCATTAATGGTTTTTCAATGTTTTCATGGCATTATTTGATTGCCTTTTTCATTGTTCCAACTAAATTCTCGACCATCTTTACACACGACATCCTTCACAAACCCATGGCACTTGAACTATTTTCAACATGATCTATTTTGGCGTGTTATAACTCTCTTAACCCAACGCTTGAAAAGATACGATGCAAACTTTGGATAGTACCTTCTTGTAACCTGCGCAAAATGTGGAAAATATGAGTTATATAATGTATACTTAATATTATATTAGATATCTTTGCATGACGTAGGGCATGACTTATAATACTTTGAAATCACAATTCTGGTATAAATATCTTTAGGGAAACGAATATTTGTCACTTTGAAGGATTAATGATATAAAGAATGTAATTGAAATTCAAAAGGAATAAAGAAAATACTGGAAAAATTAAATTTTTATCAATCCAAACTTTGACAGGGAATTCGAATTATATAGAAAAGGGCATAGGTCGAAGAGCTTAAGCCATCAAAAATCCCAGGTCACTAGCTACATTAAATATTGAAGAACTTCTCTACTGAGATTGTGGGCATATTGCAGGGCATTGTAAAAAATCAAATTGTTACATCACTAATACAATTATAAGAACATGGCAGTGATGACACTTTGACAATAAATATGAAAATGGTTTTTAAACAGAGAGAAAGGATAATTGTACCAAATCTTCATTATTTTAAAATGTAAAATTTGATATCAAGTATTATTATTAAATCCTAAAATAGAATGTTTGTAAGCAATTTAGGTATAAAATACAAAGGTTTAACTCATGCTTGTCCACCATAATGGAGATGCCTTTGCGCTATTCTTTGTCAAACAAATATAAAACCAAATATTCAATATTAAAACTTAAAATAGAACGATGTTAAGCCATCGAGTTATACAATATAACTCGGACTTATTGACCATAGTGGTGGACATGGTTTTGTGTCATTATTTCTACGAAATGTGCAATCTTATGAAGTATTGCACTCATACAACAATATTCTTCTCAAATAGTGGGTTGACAATTCACGAAGTCGATAGATAATATATAGAGGCTTGCCTCTTATTATTATTGAAGAACTTATATCAAAGAGATCTCGACCTCTTACAAACTGTCAACGACCAAGACCTTTAGGTCGGACCGGAGCCAAACACAAATGCAAGATGTTGTAATTATCGGAACCCAAACACAAATGCAAGATGTTATAATTACCAGAACTTGGCTTTTGAATAGTATGCCACTTACCGAGGACATTAGCTAGGCAGTTGGCAGGAAGAGACTGCAAGTGACATTCCATGACATGCCAGATCCATACTGCGGAGAATGATTGGAAACCTCTTCCCATAGCTGCCGTGATGAGAACCACTCAAACTGACAAGAACTGCTCCAAAAACCTGGATGCGTAGTATCGTGATGAAGTACCATGCATTCCACCTGTCAACGTGAGTTATCTATGTAAGGAAGCCATGTGAGTTTTTGTTCTAAGTGTTAGACAACATATCATGAAATATATATGAAAAATATAAGGAGAGACTTGAAGACGAACATGGAAGAAAAGGCTTTATATTAATGAGCTGTTAAGCTATCTTGCATATGCACAAAGATGTACATATCTATTACAAAAAGACCATAACTGTCATGTAACCGTATAACAGTTAGGTTAATCTAATGAACTATGATTAGTCTTTAACATCCCCCCTTAATCATAAGTTTGTTACTGCCTAAAAAAACTACCATTACTTGACAATCAACAACGTGTCCAGTAAATTCAGAGAGTACAAAACTCAAAGAGATCAGCTACAAATCGTTGAAAATCTCTCGGAAACAAAATCTAGTAGAAGATGAATACTTCTACTAAGTTGCATGGTTTCAAGTTGACCAAAAACTAATGGTTTTAAGTTTACCATTAAACTATCCTAGTAGAGAAACAACTGTATATGTTCTCTGAAAATGTAAACAAGCAGAACCTCATGTTTTCTTCTTAATTGGTGGTTTTAGGATGACCACTAACCAAGAGGTGGTTTTAGGATTACCGCTAACCATGTTAATCAATTTCTATGTTCAGGAACAAGCCTCAATACTTGTTTCCCATTTGATGATCTGTTTACAGGATTTAAAACAAACTTGGAACATGACTGAAAAATTTACATGTTATTCCCCCTGTTAGTGACAAGTTATCAACTGCAAAAACTTCATTCGACTGCTGAAATCTCTAAACATAAACAGGTTTAGAGTATTTGGTCCTTCATTCACAATCTTCTGAAAATTCTGAACATAAACAGGTTCAAAATGTGTACTTTTCTTTTGTTGCACGTCTTCTTTCACCCATTTATAATAATCCAACTCAATAATAGAAAATTTAACTCAAAAGGGTGTTGGGTTCAACCAATAATGCACCCAATTATAATCATACTTCAATTCAATAGTATTTGATACTTACAAACACAATATTAAGTACCAGAAAGCTTGCAAAAACACATAATGCAAGTCATAAAAATCTGAACATGCACAAGTTCAGAAAAAATGTGTTGAATTGTTCTTTTAAATCTAGATGCTGGAAAATTTGTTTTGATTTCTCTGGCAATGGATGATTATAAGTTTGTTGAAAGTATAAATGTTGTTCCTTCAAAGATGGCATTCTTTGAGCCTTTCTAAAATTTCATTCTCCAATTTGGCATATTATATCACCTTAAAATGCCCTCTTGCTCTATCACAGGTTTTGTTATCTTCTACCATGGGCTTTTTGATGAGCCGCATTCCTTCCTCAATAGCAGGCTCCTCTTCCCAGTGGATTGGAAGCTTTCCCTTTTTTTCTTTGTGGACAATTTATTCCTATCATTTCTCTTCACGATTTACCAAATTTTGAATTGATATTTTCTTGAAATGATGAACATACCTACGTATGAGCACTTGCATAACTTATATCACATCTTCTCAAATAATTTTTTCACAAGTCTAGTATTTGGCACAAGCTGACGATCGATTTCACATCACCGTGGATCTCTTTTAGGTTTTTCTTCACACAAAATCGTTTTTCTTCACGTAGGGGGCAATTATAGAAAATAATGGCTCTATATAACACATGAGAAAATCAATATAATAACTGCTAAAATGACTGGGCTCTAACATTTTCACCTTTACCCATGGTAGGCTCAGCTACGGCACTGTTCTGATAAAAAAAAAAAATTCTTCACAGCAGCGGTGACTTCTCTCCAGACTGTGAAACCACGTGAATCCCTCTCCTGCAACTGCCTTTCTCCAATGGATATGCAGATCTTTTTCTACTCCTTTGACAGCGGACTTCCTCCTTTCATGTCCAGGCCTTTAGACCCTCCACTCTAATACCACTATTAGACAACATATCATGAAATATATATGAAAAAGATAAGGAGAGACATGAAGACGAACATGGCAGAAAAGGCTTTATATTAATGAGTTGTTAAGCTATCTTGCATATGCACAAAGATGTACATATATATTACAAAAAGACCATAACTATCATATAACCGTATAACAGTTAGGTTAAGCTAACGAACTATGATTAGTCTTTAACACTAAGTTCATAAATAAATGTTATTTAAAATGTTGCGAATTTATACTATCTGCTATTCATACTTTTCACTTATCCATTTGTTTGTAGATCTAGCATACAAATAGGTGCTCCTATACCAACTGAATATCTCAGTTAATAGCATTAGCATTTTTTCCATAAATATTTCTATGAAATGTTCCAAAATGGTGTCAATATGTTATTTAAAAAAAAAAAAAATTATAGCATTAATAAAATGTACAACCTTCCCCTCAATTTTAATGTGACCAATTCATCTGGCCCACATATTTCTGACGAGGAGGCAGGTTTGGTAATGTTTATGTTTATTCTAACTTTTGTCTCTTTCTAGTCTCTATGTGGATAGGAATTTGATTAAATCTACTGAATGCGGGATGGGAAAGGATGCGGCATGCACTGAAAACAAAGGTCGTAGTGCAACTCAACAGTGCAGACTGAACAAGACGTGAAATTCATTGCTGAGTATTCTCCATTGTTGATCAATGCCTGCATGCAATTGAAAGTCACCTCCCCATGCAGTTACTTATTCCTTTTTCAAATCTTAAACCATAGAAAACAAACAATGTTCCATTGCAGCGGACTGACATGGCATAATTAGCATTGCCAAACTCACCGGGAACAATAGTTAATGTTCATTGTGGTGTGAATTTTTGTTAAAACCAAAGGATATTTCAACATTGACAGTGCAAATGACATTGAAACGACGTGATCATAATGACATTCCAAATGCCATTGACAATTGGACTCCATGCATGCATATACTTTTGAAGATGTTACAAGTCCATGTTTCACAAACTTGTTTTATCCTTAAAACCATCATAATATGTTGTACAAAAATAATTGGTTAAACAGTGGGTGAATGGGCTCAGTTCCATATGCTCTGGAGGCATGAGGTGTCATTATACCCATTATCATTTACTTCCACGTCAAGCATATTTTCATTGCTCTCGGTTGGGTCATCATATAATTGGACAACGACTTTAAATTTCCATCAAATGTTGATCTAGATTAACCTGTGTGAACAAAAAGTCAACCTATCTAAAAATATCATTGCAAAAACAACCGCCCAATGTGAATGCAATTGAGCAAGGAAATTTTTTATAACAACATTTCATAGACATATTATTTGCTAATCGGCATGGACATCTCTACTTTGTAGCACTTGTTTAGGACATGTATGAGAAACCTCCTTAAAACCTATATAGGACATGTATGAGAAAGTAGTGAGTGTACTCGATTTCACCTTGATCATTATTTTTTTAATAAAAATAATATACGTCAACTCATAAATTTGGTTCCTAAATTTTATAAAGCTAAAGACTTAAGGGGTTGCACCTTATCATTATTTTATGAATAGGAATAATACTAGTTTATCTTATAAATTTGGTTTTCAAAAGTAAAAATGTGGTTCTTAAATGTTTTAAAGTTACAGATCTAAGGTTGCCACTCTAAAAAAAATTTGCGTGTTTTTTAAATCTAAGAAAAATTGTTTTAATGTAATATGAATGTTTATAGGTGAACAAAGTTGGCAATGGGACTAGGAAAAAGAAGACATAAAATAAAATAGAATATTTAAAGTGATTAAAAAAAATTTAAATCAAGCAAATATTAAATATCTCAAAATCATCTCATAGGAATCTAGATTAAGTAGTGATAGAGTGTACTATTAAAGCATTTTTTGCGATGTTATGGGTTCAAACCTCGGCTAGCCCATGGCCCATGTTAGGAGGTTGTGTGGGTGCACCTAGGGGTATAGTGGTAGCAAACGAGAATCAACCCTGTGTCACGCGAGTACAAGCCCCGCTCCAGTTTTCAATTCCACACTATCTCAAAACCATGCACCATGGTCATAATAACCTAAAATTTCATCATTATTAAAACTTATGTAATCTCTTGATTAAACTATGAATTAAATAAAATACAAACTTAGATCTACAACAAATTTCAACCACTCTCATGTATTTTTTCTTGAATTTGGATCATTACAAATTATTTGATAAACTTTATATATATATATATATATATATATAAACCAGCCATGATGGTCACAACAACCTAAAACTCCATCGTTATTAAAACTTATGTGATCTCTTGTTTCAACTATGAATTAAAACTGGGATCTACAACAAATTTCAACCACTCTCATGTGTTTTTTCTTGAATATGGATCATTGCAAACTATTTGACAGAACATTGTTCTTTAAAAAAACCATTAAATACTTTATAATGAAAACAAAAAAGCCACTACATCTCTTACAAGTGAAGCAAAAATGTTTGATCCATAAAACAAGATATATATGATAACTAAGATGGCGAACTCTAACTTTAAAACCATGTATATTGCTTATAACCTTGTCTCTCGGAGAAAACATGTTGTGTATTGTCCATGCCATTGATTTTCCTTTATTCTTTCTCATATATTGTTTATGACCTTATATATTGTAGAAAACATGTTGTGTGTTGTCCATTCCATTGATCATAGGTCCTTGTTTTTCTTTGTTTAAGACTTGTTTCACTTGTCTCTGATCATAGGTCCTTGTTTTTATTTTGCTCTTTTATGGGATGGTATCCTCCTGTTATATCTCCTCCTACAGGGATATTCATTCCCCTTCCTCATTTGTGCAATGATCTCGTGACACCACTTCTGGATAATGGGATTCAGGCTTCTCCTAGGATTTATAAGGATTCTCGTGGATCTATGGAAATTGATTTTGTTGGTTGTGGAAAGGAGGGATCGAATCAGGAATAGTTTCATGCTCTTCTAGACCTAGTTTCTATTTATAATACTACTTCGACCTCTCCACATGATTGTCTCTTTGATATGGTGCTTTCGTTCTCGTCCCCCTTTGTTAGGACTGGTTGTAAGGGGAGTAGTGAAATGGTCCCTTCCCCTGATGTATCTTCTCTCCTTAAGGGTTTTGTTGGGTGTGATGATGTTTGTAGGGAG
This sequence comes from Larix kaempferi, assembly GCA_027924585.1. Lineage (NCBI taxonomy): Eukaryota > Viridiplantae > Streptophyta > Pinopsida > Pinales > Pinaceae > Larix > Larix kaempferi. Next base: position 1,651,505 of record BSBM01001313.1, read on the forward strand.
ATGTAATTTGGATGTATCCCTCGCTCCTATTGCTTGTAGTGGCTGAGAGTTTATGGTTTTGAAGTATTCTATGCAATCTAATGATGTATAGTAGGATTCTATTGATATTCTCTCAGAGATGACCCCCAAGGTGGTTCCAAATGATGCAGGATGTGATTATGTTTTTGTAAATAAGACCACTCATTTCCATCTTAGACCAAGTATCTCCTCCAGATTTTGTTTGGGATTGGGTATAGGTGGGGGAATTTATCCAAACTCCCCAATAAGCTCCTCTAGACTACGAGGTCATAAGTCTATAATGGCTTCTGCTAGGGACCGGTCAACTCTATATGTTAGGGTTAGGAGACAAAAAACTATGAAATGGACACTTAGAGCATGTTCTCCTTGTACTAAATTTACTTAATACTAGTGATGTCCTTCAATTGAAGAGGGCTAGGGAAACCCTCCAAGAAGCTTTCCCTTAAAATATTGGTGACCCTTCATCATCCTGAAGTGATTTATTACAAGAAACTCTTGCAAGTGGTGATTCTATTTTAGCATAATTGAGGTCTCTTTTGCTAGGCTGGTATTTTGTTGGTCTTGATGCTATAGGAAGATTTGGGGGCATTATTACAGGGTGGCTTATTAGATCATTCATGTGTACTAATAGTTGGGTGGTTTTTATAGGTTTGGGCATTGTTCTTTTTTCTAGGGAACTCATACAGGAATTTACTCTTGTAAATATCTATGGACCACATATCCATCAGATATCCTATTGAGAGAGTATTTTCAGTTTTGGTTTTCATAATGTGGATAGATTTATTCTAGGTGGTAACTTGAATTTCTCCATGGGAGAAGTGGAAAATTGGGGCTACAATTCAAAAAAAGATCCTTTCTCAGATTACTTTATCAAGAGGCTAGAGGATCTCTCTCTTTTAGATTTGCCACCTGTTTCTTTAAGACCCACCTAGAGGAATATGCATAGAGAGACTAACAAGATAACCAAAAGGCTAGACATATTTCTGGTTAATGAAGATTCTCTTCATATTCCCCTTTCATTAAACAATGGGTTGGTGAAGGTGGTGAATCAGATCATTTACTCATTTTTTTGGAAGTGAACGTGGATCAGGAAAAAACACCTAGCCCCTTTAAGTTCAATGCTACTTGGATGGAAGACGAGGGCTATATTTAGATAATTAACAGATTATGGAGTCCTTCGATGCAAATATCCAGGTTACAGTTGCAGTTCAATTTTTTAATAATCTTAAAAGGAATAAAGATCATATTGTTACTTGGCCAGTGGAAAGAAGTAGGAATCGGGGTTTAGAGCTTGGAAGGAATGAAGCTCAACAAACTTCATTTTCAGTTGATAACCTTGAAGGTTTCTCTTCATTGGATCAAAAGAGATATATTGTGGATCTTGAGATGAGAAGAAGGAAAATCCTAAATGAGGAAGAGGTGTCTCTAAAACTAAAAATCAGAGCTATTTGGCTGCAAAAAGGGGATGATTATAATTCAAAATATTTTCATAATTTCCTTAGACACATGAACAACATCAATACTCTCTTGCATATTGAAGAGGAATATGGTAGATAGGCGGCAGGATTCACGAATCTTTCCAGAGCAGGAGTGAACCAATTTTATAATATGTTTAAGGAAGATGAGGGGGATTTTGTAGCTCAGATGTTAAGTCTTATTGCTCATTATCCATCCTTTGATAGTGAGGAGTAGAATTTATCTTTAAAGGCAGAAGTGTCACTAGAAGAACTAAAAGAGCCTGTCCATTCTATGAAGAAGGATAAAAGTATGGGACATGATGGATGGCTGATGGAATTCTTCACTAGCTTTATAGAAGTATTTGAGAATGATCTACTTGTTGTTGTTGAAGAATCTAGGATCAAAGGTAGAGTTTTGGTTGCTTTCAACACCACCTTTATATCCCTCATAACTAAGATTAATAGAGTGGTCAATATGGTGGACTTTAGGCGCATATATTTGTGCAATTGCATTTATAAATTGATTTCTAAGATCATCACCATAAGGATCAAGGGAGTATTGTCAAATGTTGTCTCCCCATAATAGTTTGATTTCTTAGAGGGCCGACAAATTCACGATGCCATTGGTATTTCCCAGGAGGTTCTGTGCACTTCCAAATCGAAGCATCTACATGTAGTTATAATTAAATATGATCCCACTAAAGCATATGATCGGGTCAACCGAACTTTCCTTAGACTGGTTCTTCTCCAGGTTGGATTTGATCTCCCTATTGTAAATTGGATCCTATTATGTGTGCAATCAGCTTCATTTGCAATTTTGATAAATGGATCAACATCTCACTTTTTTAGGCCTGAGAGAGGTTGTCCCCTTGACCCCTTACTCATTATATTAATTGTGGAAGGACTGAGTAGAGCTATTCATCATACAAATTCCAATGGGAATCTTAAGGGGATCAATTGGGGGAACTGTTTATATTACTCATATGTTTTTTGTAGATGACATCTTTCTTTTTTTGATGGTTTTAGGAGGGATATAGTCAAGTTAAAATCCATTTTGTTCTTATTTGTTGAAGCTATTGGGATGATGTGTAATTCTAGGAAATCTATTGTCCCTTTCATGAATCTGGCTCAAGAGGTAACAGATTGGATTGTCTCTCAATTTGATGTTGTTTTGACTAACATTAACTTGGGGTTAAAATATTTGGGTTTTTTCATAAAGCCCAATGATTATCTCCATAGGGATTGGGTCTGTCTCATTGGTAAAATTGATAATAGGCTTCAATATCTCTGGTGTCATAAGTGGTTATCCCGGGGTGGTATATTAGTAAGGATGAAGTATGTTTTGGAAGCCTTACCTGCATACTAGGTTTCATTGGTATATGTTCCTACAAGTATCATGGAAAGTATCAGGAGCTGTGTTTTAATTTTTAATGGAGAGGAAAGAGTGATGAGAATTCCTTCCCTTGGGTTTCTTGGAAAAATCTATCTCTTCCTAAGGAGTTAGGGGGTTGGGGATTGAAGCATCATTATAGTTTTGCTAGAGCATTAGAAACTAAGGGGATTTGGAGAGTCCTCAAAGGAGAGGGGTTATGGGTTAAACTAGTGGTCCACCAGAAATAAATTTATCCCCTTACTACTGAAGAATGGTTTAGAACTAGAGAAAATTCCATTAGGAATGTATCCATAATGTGGAAACCATTGATAATGGATTTTGAAGTTATTGGCGATTGGATTGCACCCTAAACCCATTGTCTAAGACACAACTTGATTTCCACCATCTGAGCTGGATAAAAATCCTCTGAAGCCAGATGCCGTGAATCCTGACAGGATTAGACAGGATGTTATTCCCAAGGCGGCAGCGGAAAAGGTGGGTTTAATTTTTCACTTAGGTATTATTAATGACAATTTGATGGAACCTGACATAACCTTGGGGAATGATCCTGAACCTGACTGGATTGAATTGGGGGATATTCCTCGTTCCATACCTCTTCATTCACATCCCAAGCAGAAGCAGGTGCACTGTGTAAAGATGAAGGCCAACCCTCTACTGGTTTTGGGAGAGGATGTTTCCTTAAATGAGGTATTCTTAACAACAAAGCTGACTTTAGTGGGAAGGTTTATAGGACGAAGGGTGGGCGAGGCTGGTTTGAAGTGTTGGAAATTGGATTCCTGGAAATAACTTCTCGTTTTTTAACCTAGGGTTTTCATATTACCCATAGGCTAGTTAGCATTTTGTTTCTCTTCAGTGAAGGAAGCCTCAACTATTCTCCCTAGGTTATGGAATTGGTACTCAACTTCCCTTCTCCTGAAACAGTGGAATCTGCTTTTTGATCCCAAGATAGAAAGGAATGATTTTATGTCGGTGTGGGTTAAAATTCCACATTTTTCCTTCAAATTATGGTCAAGGGACTTCTTCAAGGCAGTTGGAAACTCTCTAGGACATTTCGAAAAGGAATACCTATCCTTTGAAGATACATGGGTTATGTGTATTGGAAAATTACTTGTTACTATTGATGTTAGGGAAGGATTGGCAGAATCTATTAAACTGGTTTGGAATAATATTAGCTATTTACAGCCACTGGACTATCATGGTATACCTTTTAAATGCAACAAATTCCCTACACATGGCCATGTGGCACGGAACTGTCACTTATCTTTTAAAAGGAAGATATGGACTAAGTTTGTTTAGAAGGAAAAAATCCTATCGATCACTGTAAACCTCCCTTGTTCGATTACTGAACCTATGGATGGGATGTCGTTGGAGACTGCAAGTATACCTTCCTCGGTGGATTTCCTACTCATCATGCGGCCATGGATCTTGAAAGCGTTTGTCATTCGGTGGAGCTGCAAATTCAAAATGCGGGTAAGTTGAAAATTGACCCTAATTTCTATGAGCCTATCTCAAGGGTTTCTAATAGTATTTCTTCAGTTTTTCTTAGTCCTATTTATGATGGGAAGTTCACATAAAGGGTTGTGGATCCCTTGTTGAGTGGAGTCTCTGGTTCCCCTTCATTTGAGATAAATACCCCTGTAAACCCTGATGATATTTTGTTGTGTATGAGCCCTTTCGGGATATCCCTCTTACTGAAGTTTTTAGGCTTGAGAGAGTTCCTCTCCCCCTGAACGGTTTATTCCTGATCTGAAGTGTCGTACTGCACTAGATGTTAATCATGGCTATTTTTTAAGATCTTGGAAGGGTGATCCAATGTATCTTCCTGAGGAGGGATTGGGTAGTTCATGATTTCTTAATGGTCTCAATAAATCTAAAGGGAAAAAATATTTCTTCAAACTTGCCCAAGACCAGGAAGAGAGGGATGTCTTTGAAGGTAGACAGTTACAGTTACTTGGGGCACTTAGCATAGAAGAGGCCTTAAGAAGGGTTTTCTAATGTTGATTATGTCCCTGAACAGTAGGGGGTTAGTTAGCTCCCCTAAAAATCTAGCACTTAAAAGGCTCATAGATACTAAGAACCCTGAGGTGGTCTTTATTTAAGAAACTATGAGTCTGGGGGGGGGGGTTTAGTAACGAATTTAAATATGCTTTTACTGTTGTGGGAGTTTGAATATATGGATGCTAGGGGTCATTCAGGTGCACTTATTATAGGTTGTTGTAGATCTAAGTTGGATTTCATTTCTTCCTGGGGCATTGATTAGGGCTTAGGAATCAATCTTTCTCTTTCAGCTTGGGAAGGAACTTTCTGCGTGTTAATCTTTATGGTCCTTATAATGATCGAGTGAAATAATGGGACTCTTTGTTCTCTAAATCCTTTATTGCTTCACAAAATTTAATTGTGGGAGGTGATTTCAAATTCTCTCTTGGGCAGTTTGAACTCTGGGGCCCAAACGCCTTACCTAATACCTTATATGATTATTTTCAAGGGAAATTCGAGGCCTATAATCTTTTGGACATTTCCCCTGTTATCCTTAATCCAACTTGGACTAATAATAGGAATGGTAGTGACCGTATTGTGAAAAAAATTGGTAGGTTCCTTGCGGCAGCTTAGAAGGTGGAAATCAATTTGTGTCTTAGACAATGGGTGGATATTGGAGGTGATTCTGATCATCTCCCTGTCTTTACTGAAATTGTGGGAGTTAGTAAGAAACCACCCTGTCCCTTTAAGCTAAATACTAATTGGATGAAAGAACCTGATTTACTTCATCTTTTGAAAGTTGAATGGATACCTTTTGATGGGGCTTCCTCTTTGCCATTTTCATGTCAGTTTGCTTTAAATATGAAAAAGGCTAAGAATATCTCGATTAGGTGGTCCATCAAGAAGAAAAAGGAGGATGATTTCTAGCTCCTTCAGATAGATAGGGATCTGGAAGCTTTATATGGTGAAGAAGGGTTTGGGTATATTTTAGAGAGAAAAAAGGAAGCAGTTGTTTCCCTGGAGTTTAAATAGAGGAAGATCCTAGCTGAAAGAGAAGTTGAACAGAGACTTAAAAGAAAAGCTTTATGGATAGCTAATGGAGATGAAAATACAAATTTCTTTCATGATTATACCAATCATAGGAAAATTTCAAATTATATTTGGAATAGCTCTTCAGATGATGGGGAGGAGGTCGAATGGTTTAAAGACATTTCCAAAGTTGGCATTAGTCATTTTCATTCTTTATTCAAAGCTGATGAAGAAATCCCATTTGATGAGGTGGTTAAGATTTCCCAGGGGTATCCTAATATTATCTCCGAGGAGGATAATCTAATGCTTATGGAAGAAGTTTCACTTAATGAATTACACAATATTTTACTGCTACTAAAAAAAGATAGATGCCCTGGACCTAATGGGTTTCCGGTAGAATTCTTTCTTGGCCTTTATGATGTTCTGACTCAAAATTTATTACTTGTGATTGAAGAATCCAGGATAAGTGGAAAATTTTCAGTTGTGTTTAAGTCTACCTTTTTAGTACTTATTCCTAAGACAAATTATCCCAGCTCTTTTGAGGACTTTCGACCAATTTCCCTGTGTAACTGCATTTACAAATTAATTGCAAAAGTGATCTCCACCAGAATTAAAATTGTTCCAAGTAATACCATTTCAGAGGAACAGTATGGTTTCCTCCCGGGAAGGAAAATTCATGAGGTAATAGGTATAGCTCAGGAGGGGCTACATACAACCAATTTAAATAAATTGAAGGAAATGGTAGTAAATATTGATATTTCAAAAGCATATGATAGGGTTAGTTGGGTTTACTTGAGAACTGTTCTTTCCCATATGGGATTTGCAGTGTCCTTTATTATTTGGGTTATGTGATGTCTATCCTATGTATCCTTTGTTATACTTGTAAATGGGTCAGCCTCTACATTCTTCATACCTGGAAGAGGTCTAAGACAAGGATTTCCATTGGCACCCCTCTTGTTTTTTATTGTAGTTAAAGGTTTTGGAAGGATCTTAACTACAACCAAATATTCAGGTTTGTTCAAAGGTTTAATTTTTGGAGGGAATCTCAACATAACCCACCTTCTCTTTGTTGATGATATTCTTATCTTCACAGATGGCTCAAGGAGGGATTTGTTGAAGTTACATGAACTCTTATCCCTTTTCTGTATGGATTCAAGGATGCATGTAAAATATAGAATGTATTCGCTACCTAGGAATGGCATCGAAGAGTTTGATATGGATTACTATACCTCACTGATACCCTTCAAAAGAACCCTTTTAGAGGATGGACTTAATTATCTAGGTTACAAGTTAAATCCCTACTCTTACAGGATAAGGGATTGGGATTGGTTAATTTCAAATTGTGAGAACAAAATCTCTAGTTGGACATACATGTGGCTTTGAAAAGGAGGCAGAGTAATATTGGTTAAAGCAGTTTTAGAGGCGATACCGGTCTACTGGATGAATACTTGGATTCCTCAAGGGGCCCTTGACAGAATCAGGAAGCTCTGCTATAGATTTATCTGGTTTGGAAATAAAGAGAAGTATGGAATGGTATGGATTTGTTGGAAAGCATTAGCCCTTCCTAATAATTTGGGAGGATGGGGATTCAAAATATTCGAAAAATTTGCTTCTACTTTGGCTGCCAAGAATATTTGGAGACTAATCACAGGAACAACTATTTGGGTAAGGATTATCATTCTAAAATATGTATTTTCCTTTGACAATTGATTATTGTATTCACAGACCTTAAAAATCTATGATTAACATATCTAATAGCTGGAAAGTAGCAGTTAAATCCTTTTATGTGATTGGTAGAGGAGGCTTACTTGGAAGGTCAGAAATGGATCCAAACTACGTTTGGGAGAAGATCCCTGGGTAGGTAGTGGGACTGGACACTATCTACCTTCACACATGATTACACATCTTCAAGAAAGGGGTTTTTTTCTACTTAAGCAACGTAGTGGACCATTCAACTACAACGCTAGTTAGACAAGGTTGGTTGATGGCGGATACCTTAGGATTCCATAGAGAAGTTAGAGGGATGTGGAATGTTTATCTCTCAAATTTGGTTAATAGCAATATTAGAATCCATATGTAGGATGACCATGTAGCTTAGTTGTACTCTCCAACAAGTCATTATACACCAAAAGTTGGTTATGATACTCTTATGATTACTAATGAAAGGACCTGTTGGTGGTGAGAACCTATTTGGAGATTCAATTTCCCGCTCAAAGCAAAGATCTTCATGTGGTTTTTAATTATAAATAAATATTTAACTTGGGATATCTTACAAAGGAAAAATAGATCATGCCCTATACGTTGTTACTTATGTAAAGTAGAGGTAGAAACTAATCATCATTTGATAGTTGACTGCTCTTATTCGGTTTCTGTATGGAAAGAGTTAGCACATAGCCTAAACTTAGATATGGTTTGGCAGGGGACTTCTGTGGAGGATTGTTTAAAAAATTGGATCACTAATCAAGAATATGCAAATTACAGAGCCTTACCTTTACTTGTAGCTTGGGGAATTTGGCTAGCAAGAAACAAAAGTTGCTTTGAGGAAAATTTGATACCTCCTTTTCAATGTGTTTCCCAAAGTTTGGGCATTCTCAGTTATTTCCCATAGGCTAAAAAGAAGGTAAGGATAAGACATGTGGTGGCAGAAGAGATAGACAGAGATAATCCCTGGGATTTCTTTGATGGATCAGTGCAGGGTGAGGGTTTGATTTGTGGTGCATGGAGAGTACTTTACCTTTCATAAACACACTGGATCAAGTTTAAGGTTGGCTTGGGCCTAGGATCCAACAATTATGCTGAACTTAGTGCATTACATTTATTGCTTCTTCTGGCAGTGGGAAAGAATATTGAATTTTTGTAGATTTTTGGTGATTCCATCTTAGTTATAAACTGGATTAATGGAGAAAATCTTATTCACAATATTATTCTGGAACCTCTCTTGCAGGAGGCATAAAGACTTAAAGACGAATTACGGGTCTCTATCAAACATGTTTACAGAGAAAGGAATGTTATATCAGATGCATTAGCTTCAGAAGGGCTACTTTTACAAGTTGGTGTATGGCATTTATGGGAATCCATAAATGGGATCATACTCAATTCTATTCAACGCTCTTATCTTGATTTAGCAGGTTTGTGATAATGGTTTCGTTTGAAATGGCTACAGGTTTTGGTAGGAAGCCATAGTAGCTTCTTGGTTTCAATTTTGGTTTTTTGACCAATGTACAGGTATTGAAGATGTGATCTTGATATGATTAATTGATTATTTGGATTGAATGGATGAGCTTAGGGTTGGTTACCACAGTGTAGAACTACAATTTTGTTCTTGATTATTCTGAACTTGAAAGGATTATGCTGAAACTAAATATTGAATGGACGAGAAAATAGATGGAGGAACTGTGCTATGGCAGCCTTGAATATATTTTGTTTGATCTCCCGCCAATGACTTGTGTGATAACATGAAATTATATTTAGAGATTCTATAATGAATTTTACAATTGTAAATGATCAGTCTTTTTTATCTGAACTGAAAGATATATCTTAGAACGGTACTGAAAAATGTAACTTTGTTTTTGAAATTTAATTATGGTTTTTTTTGTAAAGAGTTAATGTCAAATGAAATTTGTTCTTAATCACTGTATTAAAAATTATAAACTAACGTATCATATTTAAAGAAAGACAGATTGAGAATTTGGTGATAGGTATTTTTGAGGCTTTTTCATTAACTAGTATTAAGAAATTGCTCAAAACAGTATAACGTTGTGATATTGATATTGAATAGTAATGAAAAATATATTCAACAAGTACTTACAGGGGTTTTGAATAAATAAAAAATTATCATATTGTGATATTGATATTAAGTATTAATGACAATTATATTCAACAAGTACTTAGAAGGGTTTTGAATAAATATAAAGGGGTTTGTAGTCATATTGAACATGTCTCACTATCATTTACAACCAAAGATCAAATAAGTTGGTAGGATACCATTGTATCATAAGTGATGTGTGGCTATAATATGGATATATATAGACTGAATCACGTGTATTGTCAGTAGGTATGTTGAAAGCCTTATGAAATTGTTCCCTGTCAATCAAACCACATCATGACAACAGTCTATATAGAATGGGAGAAAAAAAGACACGTAATGTAAGTATGTCATATTCACTGTTTTAAATATTTCTTAGTATCAAGGAAAATCATCATTGCATTCATAAGTTCAACATAATATTAATTTATTCATTATAATATATAATGATCAAATATACTGGAATATTGTTTATATATAAATTAAAATATTTAAATCAACTTAGCTAAAACTGTTGGTATATTAATTTATATTATTTTAACGACATTTTTCAATGGGAATTGAAAATTATAATATAAGAATTTGTCCTTATTATTATTTTGAATTGAGATTTTTTAATTATATAAGTATGAGGCAACGGTGCGGGATTTACCTTTCATTCTATATTATTTTATAATTTTTTATTCTTAAATCAATTTTAATAGTAATAATTTTATATTTTAATTGAGATTACATAAAGCAAAATTGTTTATCACTTTTAAATTAATTATATATTAAAATATAAATTTATAAATATAATATAATATTTTAAATAAAAATTCATATAAAAAATGGTTTTTAAAGAAAAAAATACAAAATAAAAAATATATTTATATATTTATAATTATAATTAAATATAAATCTTTATATTTGATTATGATATAAGGATGTGGGGATTGGCGAAAATGTCATTTTTGCAAAATATAGATGATAATAAAAAAATATTACTTCGAAGTTGATAGAGAAGTATGTAGTCTAAAAGTTTGACGATTTCAAACATTTTTTTTTTCTTTTTTCCGCACGCTTTTGAAAAAATCCGACATAAATTTTTAAAAATCTTGGTTACAACCATTAAACTCTGAAATTCCGGGTGCCTTATGGTTTTTATGGCATTGAATCTGCTTATACCATCTAAATCGCCATTAAAACATAGTTAAATTCAGATTTTGCAAAATTAAACATGTCGAAATTTGGTGAAAATCCCCCGTCTAGGCCAAATCGTCGAATATTTAGACAACTTCAAAAGAGAAGTTGTAGTGCGATGAAAATTTAGAGGAT